>JAQBSW010001959.1:0-116290 GCA_029291075.1 Eudiplozoon nipponicum | reverse complement strand
GGGTGACGCGCGCGGTTTAAAATGGCTCAAACTTTTTTGAACACTGAATTAGAAAAAATTATTACGGACCTTCAAAACTCCATGAAGGAGCTTAGGGAGGAAAATAAAACTTTAAAAAATACAATTTTAAAGCTACAGTCGGATGCTAGCAACTATTCAGCAAAATTGGATGTATCAGAGAGGAGAAATGATAATTTAAGCGCAAAAATTGAGCAATTGACCGTTGCGTTAAACAATAGGATGGATAAATTAGAAGACAATGTTAAACCATGGATTGAGTTAAGCGAAATAACTAAAGAAGATGACATATCAACAAAAAGCAGTTCTTCTGGGGAAGAAATATTGAATATTTTGTCTAATGAAGTTTCTGCGAGAATTGGAAAACAAGAACAATTAATTTTATTTAATCTTAAGGAAAATGCTGATCATAAGGATGTTGAAAAGTTAAATGCTCTAATTAGAGATACGACTGAAGCTGAAATAACTAAATGCTTTAGAGTGGGACAAAAATCGGAACGTCCAAGACCAGTTGTGATAAAATTGTCAAAAAGGCCGACGAACAAGCAAGTTGAGGATATTAATAAAAAGAAAGAAGAATGCAGTAACTTTCAGAACATATTCATCACTAGAGACAAGACGTTTCTGCAAAGAAAACTGGCTGCGGTAAAAAAGTTAAAGAAGAATCTAGATCAGAAATCAAGTCAAGCGGAAATAGTCACAATAAAGGCTGTGTCAAACGACTCTAAAATCACAAAAAACGGGGTTTCGTTAATGAATGTGGTGGACAGCGGACAGTTACGAACCATAGATACGGTACCCAACAAACGAAGTATAAGGAAACCGAAAAAGTTAAATCAGTAACTATTGATGATAGTAAAGATGAGTTGTCCTGTTCATATACATTATTTTATGCTAATTGTAGAAGTATTAAGAATAAAACTTTTTTGTTGTGTGATTTTATAATAAGTAACAATTTTGACTTTATAATACTATCTGAAACCTGGCTGAACAAGAACATTGAAAACTATGAATTTGACATTCCTCATTATTCTCTATTTAGGAAAGACAGATCACTGGATAAAAGAGGTGGAGGAGTACTTATTTATAGCAAATCGATATTAAATGCAACAGTGTTACATTCTAGCGAATATAATTCTGTCATTGATTTTGTATCTATACAAATTGATAACCTGATTCTTATCGCGGTTTACAGACCGCCGTATGCTAATTTACATGATGATCAAATGTTTATCAATTCCTTTCAATCTATTTTTGACTGCCATGGTTATATTATTGTGGTAGGAGATTTTAATAAGGTGCATGACTGTGAAATAATCAATCTTTTTTCTAATCATGATCTTAAGCAGATTATAAAGGAACCAACTAGAGGTTCGGAATGCTTAGACCATGTATATTTAGAAGTTGAAGTGTTGAACTCACACAGTTATGATGTTGTAAATTACTTCAAAGAATTGGATCATAAACAAATTATTTTACAATGGAACATTTTGAGTAGCAAAACATTGACACCTAATTTTGAAAATGCTCACGTGCAATGTTCCAGAATCAACTGGAATCTTTTTAGAGAATTAAGCTTATCAATTGATTATGAAAGTTTATTTATCATGAACGATGACGAATTTGTTTCTTCTGTTTCACTGTTATTATCTGATATATTTAGAGCATCAACATTTACGGATGTAATACCAAAGCGAATCAATAGGAAGTTATGTAAGCTAAGAATCAAACGAGATAATATAATGAAATGTAGTCTTATCAATAGTATTAAAAAATGAGGTTAGATATGATCGATAAAGAAATTAATTCATCACTGCTGATAATCCGTCAAAGATCAGAGAGAATTATTCTGGCTAAACTGAAGAGTAATCCTAGACTAGGATACAAACTCCTCACAGACTATGGTAAATATAAGGAAAAATTAAACCTTATATTACCTGTGGGTAAAACTGATTATGAATTTCTCTGTGAATTGGATGAAGTATTTGGCAACTTGTTATGTAATCCGCAGAAGGAAAGCAATTTTATTGATCTAACGGATCCTTCGGGAAACCAGGATCTAGGACTTGTTATTGACAGTGATGCATTGATAGAATTAATGTTAAAAATAAAATCAAAAAAACAAAAAGATCACCTTGGTATATCGATTGATAACCTACTTCAATTACCCTTAAATTTTATGAATGCGCTCTGCAATTTTATAAATAGAATTTTGAAGAGTGGGATATTACCAATCGATATACTAACAATAGTAGCTAAACCTTTGCCTAAAGTAAGTAAACCAACGTGTGCCAGTGATTACAGATTAATCTCTATTATTCCCTCGTTTTTGAAGATAATAGAACGATTAATACTTGATCATTTAGAACGTATGCTGCCGGCTGATTTCGATGTATGCCAGCATGGCTTCACGAAAGACAGGTCGACAACTACTAATATGCTCTCTATGTGGAAACATGTAATTACATTAGATGAGAAAAAGTTAGATGCATTAATTGTATTCATAGATATCTCAAAAGCTTTTGACTCTATATCTTTTGATGCTATCTTGAATGCGATTAATTTATTGAATATTGATCCGAATATTTTTAGATTACTTAGGTACTACTTATATAATCGAAGAATGAGTATTCAAGTAAACGATTTGGTATCTAAATCGAAAAGGGTAACAAGTGGAGTTCCACAGGGATCCAGTTTGGGACCAATATTATTTAAAATTGTATTTGCATATTTGGAAACTAAGATTCCTAACGGTCGAGTTTGCAAATTTGCTGATGATTTGAAAATAATCTTTCCAATTGATCCAAATAATGTTGAATTCTCCAAAAATAATGTGACACTTGATTTGTATGATTTAAGTAGATATCTGTTAACACTAGGGCTGAGAATAAACAGTAAAAAGACGAGAGCTTTAAAAATAGGTAACAGAACAGATTTTAAGTATGTTTATTTTCATGATGCTGAGATTAATGATGTTTTTGAGATTAAACTTATGCAAGAAATTAAGGATTTAGGCATAACTATTCATTGTACGGTTTCTGCTGAGAGACATATTGAAAGGATAGTAGGCAGTGCCAAGAACAGATGGGCATTGATAAATAGAAATATTATATCACATGAAATAAAATTCAAAATGTTTATAATATGGATTAGACCGATACTAGAATATGCCGCCGCTACTTGGAATCCCTTAACAAAGGGTCTGTCTAATAAAATAGAAGCTGTACAAAGAAAAGTTGTGAAACAAATTAGTCCTATCTCCTGCACTATATACGCCACTAGATTACAATTTGTATCACTGCATCCTTTATGGTTTCGGAGAATGTGCTATTGTATAAAAGTTTTCCATTTAAACCAGTGGTCTGGTGCCTATATGAATCCCATAAGAAAGAGTCATGAAATTGGAACTAGATCTGGTCATTCTGCAATATCTCCACCTTTGATTGGGAATGTTGCGAGCAAGCTGTTCTCGTTTTCAAAAATTTACAAAATTTATAATCACTTGCCAAAGGGGCTTAGAGAAACGCCTCCAACTAAAATGTCTTTTAAATTTTTATCTACCGAACTAGAAAAAGTGTTTAATCCTGATGATATTTTTAATTTTGATTATGATAATACTTTTTCATGGTTAAATAAAAGCCAAGATTAATTGTTTCAGCAACAAATGTAATATTCGAGTTATAACTTAAATTTTCAATTTTGATTAAGAATCTATCACTGTTTACAGCTGATCTTTCAGATGCCGATAAACTGTACAGTACACTTAATTGCACATATATATGTGATGTGATATCTTTTTATATTGTACATTTTCTAATTTTATTATTTAATGGAACATGTGTGGTTTGAATCCAAATAAAGATATTCTATTCTAAAAAAAATATACAGACCAAACTGCATTTAGGAGAAAAATACAATACTGCATATATTGGGGATAATAACCTACATTACTTACTGCACAAGGTTGGCCAAATAAAATGAAATCTCGTATGTATTACAAATAGGATTTGTCCATTAGATTATCGCCTCTCTATTAACACATTTTACTTTAGTACAAAACGTTCTTGACGACGAATATTTTATGATATTATGCGCGAATACGAATGAACAGCGTGAATAAGCGTTGCGAACTTTAGTTTTCCCCGTGTGATGATTACTTTTAATGTGGATAATTTTGGTTTCATAATTATGGAAAAAGCGTTTCTTGACTAGTTTCAGGAATCGCATGCCTGTATAAAATCATACTTCACGTACTATTATTTAAACACTATTTGTTCACTCATTAATCCACATACTAATCGTTAAATTTCAGATTAGAAGCTTAAAGAGGAAAAAGTTTCTGTTTCTTGAATGTAAGCTTGTGAACGTGCCCGTGTTGTGTGCCATTTTGATGGCTTGTAAATATATAGCCGATGCCGATCAAAACTGAGTAAATAGTAGTTTAGAAAAAGTATTTTTGTTCTTAACTATAGTTCGGTGTCGTTTTTGAAAATTCGCCTGTAGCCGTTTCCTTAAAAGTAAATATCCGTCATAATTTTTTGTTTGGTTTAATTTCAAAGGTAAACAATACTTTTTGGCACGAATGGTAATAACAGTTTATTAATTTAGATTTGCAAACTTGAGATAAACACCAAATGAATTATATATAACCAATCACACAGCACACGGTCAATAGTTGTGCTATGTTGCTTACTTCGTTACATAAAATTTGATCGGTGTTTATTTTAGTGTGTTAAATTGATTTAAAGTACTGGTATAGTTTTTTTTAATGTAACGTGGTAAAACATTTGTATATGTATTTCTTCTTGCAAATGTTACACCGTTACTCGTTTGCTCTTAAACATTTTGACCATTTACTCCGGTTATTCATCAGAAATGGAATCATTATTGCCTACAAATAACTAAAAGAAACAATGCAAGCTGTTACTTGAAGCTCGCAAACTTTATTTATACATTTTCAATACCACCAAGTGCAATCAATAATTGTTTAATTTTATTACCTATATATATATATATATATATATATATATATATATATATGTGTGTCTGTGTGTGTGTGCGAAAGCAGCCAAAAAATTATTGTTCCTGACTCATATAGAAGTTGTACACATGCTTCAGTCAAGTACAATGTATGTATATTGCTAGAGGCGATAGCAGCATATCTAACTTTGCTTTCCACACACACTCAAACACACACACACACATATATATATATATATATATATATATATATATATATGCATTGGTGATTTGATCCTCAAGTTAGTCTGTTTGCCGTCACATGTTGATGAACATGGAAGGTCAAAACGTGTCAGTGTGGAGACTGGCGGGAGTTTTTCTATATTGTTACGACTGTTAAATACAATGGGAATAGTATTTACTTCAAGCTCTAAAACTTTATTTAAAGAATTGTTACCACCAACCAAGCATTCAATGATTGCTTAATTGTATTACCTATATATACATGACGAAAGCTGCCAAAAATGTAATGTTCGTGACTGCATAGAAAATGTGCAGCCGAAATTTCCAGTCAAGTACAATGTATGCGAGACTACTAGACGTGAGAGCCGCATATCTAATTTTGCTTTCTATATATATGTATTGCGGTTTGATCCTCGCTGGTCAGTTTGCCGTCGTACTCTGATAATGTTCATGGAAGGTCGCAAGGCGTCAGTACGTGTGACTGACGGTAGTTTTGCTATGTTATTCGACAAATGGGTAAATAAAACGGGAATGGTGTTTATTTCAAGCTCGAAACTTGATTTAAAGAAAAAACTGTAACGGAATTGGCATAAAATAGAGACAGTTTATATTTTCCGATTAATATATATCCGTGTACATGTATTGTAGTTTATTAGCCAGTTTGTTAATAATTATATAGAAATTCCTGTGATCTTTTACGCATAAACATATGTAAAACATTATTTTATGTGTAACGTCTTGACTAAATGTATGTTCTTCACATTTGATTATGCTTTATGTTGTGCATGAAAGAATAAACCTTTAAAACAGAACTTTAAGCAAAACAATCTAACAAACTTTTATACATTAACTTTCCATGCGAGAACAAACTGTTCAAGCATGAAACAATTTAAATTAATTTTACTGTATCGATTACGTTACAATTAGTAAAATGATTTCACCAACGGAAAACGGAAGTTATATAATATCAATGAACTGGAAGATTAGTTATGCTAAAACATTTTTGCCATATTATCAATAACCAGCATAAAAAACTACATACGTTAAATGACTAATTATAGAAACTTGAAAAGTGTAAATAACAAAGGAAATATAGAAGAAATTTTGATACAATATGGAATCGATTGACAAAGTAAATCAAAATGTATTAATAATATTATAATAACGAAATGCAAACTTGAATTACTTTGCGGACTGCTGTACGACTGATTAGATACAACGGGATTGATTTTTATCTCAGACTCGCAGTCTTGATTTAAAGACTTTTTGTCAGCATCCGCACAATCAATGACTGATTGATTATATAGCGTAAGATGTATTTTGACTTCGATTTTCAATAATTTTTATTTTAAATGCATAGAGGAACTCGTTAATTTTTTTCGGAATAGTGACTTATATAAAGAACAAGTTAAATGAGAAAAATATTATTTCATCAAGGAAAAAATAGTTAGTATTTAAAACTAAAATATTTTTTAATTCTAGCTTTAAGAAATTATAATGATCATCGATGAGAGTCTTTGAATTGTGGATTTCGTACGGCATTTCTAGAAGTGCTATTTTCAGAAAATTAGTTCTTGCGGAGACCATTAAAATATCGCATTTTATTCTGGGGTAGGCAATGATGGATTTTGAATTCAACTAAACGAAACACATACCAAATTTCAGCCAAAATAGGAGATGGCATCACTATTAAATAATTTAAGATTTCGTGGTATGATTTTCTTTAGTTAATAGGGTGGAAACCACAATTCTTATGACTCAATTCAATTATAATTATTAAGCATGTTAAAATTTGAATATTTTTTACGTTTTTGGTTTAATAATATATCTTTTTAATGGGCATTAAATTGTCTGGAATAGTTTCTTATTAAAAGAACTCGGAAACAGATGATGAAAGCAGCATACATAAATTAAATGATAGAATTTGCTAACTTACGTATTTTTTCGACGCCCTTTATATACTATAATAGATTTTTAAAGCCGAAGAGCTGTTTGTATGGGACAATAGCTAATATATTTATACCTTATTTGGAGACAAACTACTTAGAAATGAAACCTTTGAAACCGTCACGCTATGTTAAATAATTCGAGTATGTACTTATGATAGATAAAACTTATGTTGCCTAATTACAGAATGTTGTTGAAGTAGCTTATAAATGTGATTATAAACTGAATTTTTATATTTCTAATCGTTAATTTGATAAGGAAGGGTCGTTTTTAGAACATAAATATACTTTGGAATTTTATAATTTATGATAATTATATCATCCATGAAGTTATAAAAATTTAAAACACGGAAAGGAAGTGTAAAAAATATGAAATGCATAAATAAGATGAACGATTACTCTTTAATACTGATGGAAACTTTGATGAAATATGTTACAGAGCGATTGGATTAAAAACATGGTAGGGAAAATCCCCGCGAAACCCTAGTTTAATGAAAGTTCGTGATAATTATTTTTCGTTTGGAGAGGATGCAAAACCTTAGCATAGAAAAATAAAGTTAGCCCTATTTTTAATTAAACGTGTACATTGGACTGATTACTCCCTTATATAATGGAAAGAGATAACATTAGACACATTCTAATTTTAAGCAAGTTCCTTGTAGAAATTCTTATCTACTGTTAATTAGACAAACAATGCGAAAGATTAAAGGTAAGAGAATAGAACATAACACTTCATTTAAGCAGGATCATATAAACAAGTCAGATCTGGTTCGTCACTCATTTGAAACCGACCATACCAATGATCGAGATTTGAGTAAACGGTAGCGCTGTCAATGAAAATCTTTGATTATAATAGGTAGTTAATTTGTTTAAATAAAACCTAGGGATATCATGACTTCTGCGTCAATCCAAAGAATATTATCTTGAAATGAAAGGAATAATTTCTCGACTCTAATATTAAGATTATTAAATAGGAAACGTTCTAAAATTGTTAAATAAGTTAATTTTTATTATTTGTGTTTATTCATTAGTTTACTTAGAAAATTATACGAAATATCTTTGCATTTCATTCATTATCATTTAAATATAACTAGAATTTTACTATTATTCCCTTTTATTTGAAAACTTCTACAGTCTAATTAATCTTTTATTAGTTAATGGTTTTTAACATATACATTTGTTTTAATATTTCTTTATTTCTTTGATTATTTTCGTACTATTGTTCTTCATTTATAACTATTATTTATCGTGCTTTTAATATTCTTTTAATTTAAAATTAAATTACCACATTGATTTTATTATTTTCGTCGGTGTCTGTGATTCTATCTTTATCCTATCTGGATGATCCAGGGATAAATTTCACAATCCCGTGAATCTAAAATTAATGAGAATGTTTCCCAAACAGGGAACATCATTAGCGAAATTATTTTGTTCCATTCTACACCATGAGAAATCGGGAAAATGTTTAATATTATATAAAGCGCTGAATACTAAAGAAATAGAGTCCACATTGAAATTTCGAAGGTGTTATGAATGTGATATAGTTTTCGAGTAGACGCGAATAGGTGGATTCGACGGATACATCCAGCAAGCACAAAAAATTTAATTTCAATAGATGTTAAAAAATTGAGCATAAGCAACTTTGTATTGAAATAGGTAGAACAGTATGCAAACTTAACTGTAACGAATAGCAATCTTGGAATATCGGTTCAACAAACAATTGACGCAGTGCGAAACGTATCACATGTGTACAATCGGGAAATACAAAACCCTAAAAGGCATCTGTATGAAATAGGAATATGAAAGTTTTACTCAAACAGGCCATATGCTGAAACTTCATATAAAATTAGCACACCAAAACTAAATAACCAAATGACATGCACCGAGATATCATTTAACATGAACAGAAAAATTGAATAAATTGCCTTCTACAAAGCCTAAACAAAAGTAAAGTATTATAAGTTAGTAATACAAATATGGCACATGTAATAGCGAAATTTATTAATCCTTTTAAAAACCCGCATAGTCAACGTGTAATTTACGATTTTATGTAGCTAGAACTTATCAAAATATTTTAGTTTGATCAAATGAAAAATATTCAATATATAATTTTCATCCATCTATGCTAAATGGAAGTTCTTCCTACTAAAGTATTACGGATTTATTGATGAGGATATTAATGGACAATATATATGTATAAATATAACATTAAGAAGTAGTTGCCAGAGGTAAAATGTTGGCTCAAAAACGGAATATTGCATGCAATTTGCAGCTTCGATGGCGTAGTGATGAGTCTCAAAAATTAAAACTGAATGCTTCCGGATTAAAATTCAAACTGCAGCAATTTTGGCTATATATACGTTAAAAGAATTTATTTCCGATGTCTATCTGCTGATTGACGTAAGTTATTGATTCTGACAAGAGATGGGTAAGTTGTGTATGTTTAATGTAAAAGAGTTGCTCAGAATTCACAAGCATTGTGTATAACGGTACAATATTTCCTATTATCATTCTGATTGGTTTTTGGCATAATCAGCCATGTTTTGGGCTAAATTGTATTCTTCAATGGGAGCCAATCTTTATCTCTGCACTGGGCATGTTAGTTTATTTATACAATTAAGCAAGAAAATTTCTATATATTTTTGAGAATAAGTAATACGCATTCAATTGCGTATTAATTGTTATGTACATAGTATTTTATTATGTTTAATGAGATAAGAAGAATATTTCAAAGAATGCATGAAAAAATGGCATATCCCAATGAACACACTTTTCCTGCAAGCAGACGTTAAATCTTTGCTGGAACAGCAGGTATTCATATTAATCGTTATTCAATATTTTGATGAAAGTGAGCCTCTCTCTCGAACGAAAGTGCTAGTACACCATACAGGCTCGATATATATTATATAGCGTGTGTTGGCCATGAAGTCGATGAATTCAGACTTATATGATGATTTTTCTTTAAATGAAGTTTGCGAACTTGAATTAAACACCGTTCCCATTGTATTTAACGAGTTGTTGAACAACATAACAAAACAACCGCCAGCCGCAACGCACTGACGCGTTTTGACCTTCTGTGATCATCATCAGTGTAAGATGGCAAACTGAATATCGAGGATTAATCCGCGTTGAATATATATGGAAATCAAAGTTAGATATGCGGCTGTCACCTCTAGCAGTCTCGCATACATTGAACCTAACAGGAAATGTCGGCTGCACAATTTCTATGCAGTCACGAGACTGCTAGATGTGAGAGCCTCATATCTAACTTTGATTTCCATATATATTCAAATCGGTTTGATCCTCGATAGTCCGTTTTCCGTCGTACTCTAATAATGATCATGGAAGGTCGAAACGCGTCAGTGCGTTGCGGCTGGCGGTAGTTTTGTTATGTTATTCGACATCTGGTTAAATTCAATTGGATCGGTGTTTATATCAAGCTCGCTATCTTGATTTAAATAATTGTTACCACCACCCGCGCAATCAATTATTGTAAAATTTATATGAAGATGAATGCTACAGGAGATTATACCGTGCAATTGTCCCACATTCATTGACCAAACAGATAATAGGTTTATGGCGTAGTGCCAGTTTCTTCAGATGAGTCAAAAGTAAGGTCGAAACACATTTAGGCATTTTATTATGACCTTTGATCATGCTGAATTTGACATATCTTTCTTGTACTTTGTGACACAACTTATACTTTTTACGCAAACCTTAATAAATAATTACTCATATAATAGTTATTCGCAACAATAATGTATAACAATTGTCTTTAATTGATTGATATTATGATAACCAGCAAGATTTGATATTTGATAAAAATAGTGTAATATCATGTTTACACGAGATCATGCCTTTTTTATATTGAATTCGGCATATCCTTCTGGTCTTATTTGAAATAATTTGCTATTTAATATGCAATATATAATACATATGGCTTGTGGTAGAATTAGCTTTGCATTTACGTCGACTTTTGTCACGGTGCATGCTGAAGTCTAATTTGTCTTTATTGTACTAGTACGCGACCGGCACGCTTGGTTTATGTCTGTTTACATTATAGTTCAAAGTTATGGATTTTATGGCAATCGCAATATCTTCCTCATGCACTCGTCCATCTGAATTTAATTTTGGATGCTTTTCCATTTTTGTTAACATGCTTGCTTTAATTTTCTGACAAAACTTCTGTCTCATGCCTGCTTCCTTTTCTGCCATTTGTGACTGTTGCATAACCTTTATCGAACAGCGAAGAAGCAAGAGATAATCAAGTGTACAGAACAACTGCTCGCCTTCTCAGCAACTGGTGACTTCGATTCATTCGTGTAAGTCTCATTGTATTCAAACAGGTTGTTTGTCTTTACAGAGAGCATACGATATTAACGTGGATACTGTTCATGAGGCTCCATTAAGTTGACCTTTAATTCGTCTGAGAAGGCAATTGTTGCTCGCCAATGTTTAGAATAAATTCCGGTGCATGGCTGATAAAGAAATCATTTAAAATCAATCTTGTAGGTGAACATTATTGCTAAAAAACGATTGCCTGAAATCGTCTCAAATTACTCTAAATAACCAAAAGGCAATTAGTGAGTGTAAATGTAAGGTAACCTAATAAAATTATCCCGTGGAGGCATGGTGAGAAATGCCTTATTAGTACAGATTTTTTAGAATCTATTGCGCGTGAGACCTAGATATCCATTTACATATTTTAACTCGTCACTGAGAAGAGAAGTTAATTTGGTAGGTCGTTCAATAATTTTTGCCAGAAATGAAACTGATTTGTTAATTCATGGTTGCGGACAGAATAAAAACATGATTGAACAATTGGATTCGTGGTTATCTCGAGTGCGCAAACTTGTTTTAAATATGTGTTACCTACTCTCCCGCAGTCATAGATTATTAATTTTAACTGATATTTGAGCTTACGTTTAGCAGAAGTATTTGAGTTGCCTTGATACAGCATCATTAATTATTAAATATTTCTTATGTAAATGTTATTTCGCTCAATTGTGCTTAAGTATGTTTTTTTCTAAAACAATATGTATGTACTTAAGTATGCAGACATACAAATCTACTCCCATTTGTCTTTAGAAAGTTGTGCGAATACTTTTCTTATCACTCGTCCAAATCACTTAACAAAAAGCTTGAGGTTTTTAAGTCCATTTTATTGCCGGACCTCTTTTATGCTACTGAAAAATGAAAGATGCATAAATTTAGATCGTCTTTTTTTATATCAGTGCAATCATTACATTTGATTTAGGTTATTGTAATCTAAACGCCGGGAGAAATTAATTATGATAAAAATAGTTGCGCTGTTCAACTCTATGCTGTCGCTCTTTGATGTAGCATCACTGTCGAACCAAGTTAACTAACACCGATATTCTTGATTGAAAAATTCTCTGCGAAGACCATTTACGCATTCCTTTCGCCGAGTTATGAAGGCAATTCTGTTAAATTGTCGGGACCACAGAAGATGTAGACCATTAGTCTCCTGGCTGAACATTGGTATACACTAAATAAACTAATAAGCACGCGGCATCGTACTCTGAATAATCAAGAGACTTGAATTGGCGAAAAGCTGCTGAAATAAATGGGCAAATAAACTCTAGTGTACAAGACTGATTATGCCTTATTAGCATATGAACTTCTAGAACTTATCTTGAGAGAGGAAAATATCTCAGTCTATGCATGTTTTATGTGGTTGTATTAGCAGGATAACAGTATTTTAGCAATATTTGAGTCAAATCCTGTCACGATATATTTTTAATAATATTCTAATCGTTTAAAAGATAGAAAAACAATACCTATCTTAGACCGTAGATTCTTTATTTTTTATCCCTATATTCAGCAGAACTGCTACTGTAAAATGTCGAACTCAGAAACATTGGGTTAAAGCATTACAGATATTTTAAAATACCACGAGACAAGAAATGTTCGTAAATTTTAGGTTTTATGGAAACTATGTTCGCTAAATGTTCCGTTTTATTTTAACACCCATTCATACGTTTGAGAACAGATTTAAGGGCTAGCCAGATAATCTCATGTATCTGTTCATTTGAACCGATAATATGTCAAAATATTAATATAATGTTCGTTTTGTCGAAAAACAACGAATGACGCAATGGAAGTCTTAATTTCGAGTAATTATACCTATTGTTCTAAATTGCAACTTTATTCTTATATTGGAATTGTAAGCATACTGCATGAAATTGTCCTATTTATTTTAGAAAAATGACTGATGCGAATTTCACATATTTTGGCCCAGAAACAGGTGGAAATCTGCTTGAAGGCGTAGATTTTCATAAGTTCTATTTTGAACAAGGTACGTAATATTATTTTTTAAATGAGTGATTTTTTTCTAAATATGTCATTCGTGTTAAATATTTTGTTACCTAGCACCACTATAAGAAACTGGAATTTTCCGGTATCTGTGTTGGCCTTAAAATGATTCAATTTTATAAAAATATTGATAAATATTCCTAACAACTCGAAAATCTGGCATATTTTGTGACTACGTGGATATAATACATACATATATTTAGTTAGCATAAATTCGTAAAGGATCAGGAGGATTTTCCGATGTTAGCCTGAACAAACGATGTAATTCTGTTGACTCGTATGATTAGTTCGTACTGATTATGGATCGGCACTATGTGCTAAATCCACAGTTTTATTTGACGCGCAGTTTTAGAAAATGAGACATTCTCTTGTTTTTCTGCAGCGCTGTTATATTCAACAGTTTGCGCCAGATCTAAATACACTGACTAGTTAAAACTCTTTGTATAACCTAATTAATGTAAAGTAGAGAAACCCTACAGTTTGCGGGTTTCTCTTTAATATAAAACTAGTAATAAATGGCCAAGGTTGCCAACCGGATTTGAACATCCTTTTTGCATTCTAGGCATATTTAGGCCAAAAATACAAAGTTTTGCTTCACGAATAAATAAACAAAGCATTCGTTAAACAGGGTATAAATAGTGTCACTAAATCTGCTATTACACATAGACCTAGTAGTTTAAATGATATTTTAATAGTTATATTTTGTCTATTTATATATCAGTTTCTATTAACAGAAATGATTTTATTATTTATTGTCGGGAATATTTTGTACGAAAATGAACGCAAAATGAAGGTTTACCCCCTAGGATAATACTTTCCTCTAACTTTCTGTATAGATATATCAATAATTTTCAACGCGATAGTAACAATTCTCTGTCAATTATTCGACGGAATTTCCTTCGTTTGGGTAAATGGGATAGCTTATCTTTTAATGTGGTCACATTTGCGCAATTTTAGCCAGTTTATTCTTTTTGTATTGATATCTATTAGTTTTGCAACTAGATATTCAGTTAAGTTTTATTATATGCAAGCGTTATCTCTTTTGATATGACGTCATTTTAATATTTGTGAAAATGTCACAGACGTTTTCTTATGCGATGAAATATTTAATTTAAAGGGAAGCTGATTTAATTTGCTGCAGTATTATTTTTGAAAAACGTCTAAACATGGTGTTACGGTGAATAAATGTGATAACATAAAGCCTATCAAGCCACATCTTATTCTCACTGAGAATAGGATATGTAGTCGATTCTAAATTTGTGGGAAGCTTTCAGAATTGGAGTTCCAGTGGTAAAACGTGGTTCTGCATAATTTTTATAGTCTGTTTTTGAGTCCGACGTAATGAAGACCTAGATCCCTGTGGTGTAATAATACATTGGACTTAAAATGAATTATTTAGACGTTTGCAATCAAAATTAAATTACAAATCAATAAACCTATACATATATATTCTACGATATTAAGTAAATTCACAATTTTTTTAAGTATCAGAAAAGAGAACCGTAATCCGTGGAAGAATATTTATAATTAAATATTAATTCTACCGATATCTACGGCCATTATTCTGTATTTGTTAGTGATATTTTCACTTGTGCAAATATAACTGTACATTTGGCCCGTGATGTCAACATCATTATCCTTATACATATTTCAATGTAATTGCAATTTTTACTAAATAGACAAATGATAATTAGGCTCGAAACAAAAGTAGATGAACGTTTCCCTCAAAATATTTATTAAAAGGGGTGTAATTTTTGTACGAAAACCAACGATTTTTCAACAACTCACAGGTCACGTTCTAAATAGTACTGATTTTGCGGTCATATACAGGGAAAAATCGGAAAAAATAATTCTTGATTTTTAAGCTATTGCAATTAACCAGCTTAATCTCGGCTCAAACTTCCAAAAATTATTTAAAAAACAAACCTTCAAAAGGAACAGACGTGTCTCAAACTACGAAACACCAAGTATTTTCAGACACATTCACAAAGAAGGTGATGACATATGACATGGATTCACGATAAAGAAGCAGTCTACTTTAAGTAAATGTAAACCAGGCATAACTAATATTGGATTGGTAGCGACAAATGTACAGTTCTGATTAAAGGAGAGAAAATATCACTAACGAATACAAAATAAGGGCTATAGAAATGCTATTTATTAATAAATGGTTTATATAAACGTTTTTATCACATTTAACGACAAATACACAAAACATTTGTTCATTGTTGTGAAATTAAATGTTTTAAGTAACGCTTTTGCTCCAACTTATCATCTGACTTACTAAATATATTTGGTCAAATTCACGAACCGACAAGTTTTATCCGTCCAATTCGATACGTATTTTCTGTCGAATTTTTTAAAATTACGCCGACTGTTTCAGCTGGAACACTGACTTAAAAAGACAAGTACAAATCATGGTAGCCAAAATACCAAAGGAGCTTGATTTTAAAGCTTAAAATTTCGCATTTGGATACTGTTATTTATAATATCCTCCTCTTGATCACGTGAATCCGTACTCATTAACAAAGTGATACCTGAATGAGCGAAAATTGGCTGGATTCTATCGGAAAACGCGGTTTTTATGAGGGATCTATTTAATTTTTCTTTATTGTCATATGCATATCTAAAACACATCACGTGGAAAAGGTAGATTTCCGTTAGCGTACGTGTGTACGTGTACAGTTAGTTTGTTTTTCATTAATTTTATGAATATATATATATATATATATATATATATATATATATTGTATAAGGTAACTAAAGGAAGTACACTTACTTTTGCGTGTACGTTCATCTTAGTGAAATTCGTGATTTAAATTACATTACCCTTTCTACGCGCCAGAGTAATTAATTTATTATTATTTTATTAAATGAGCTATTTACGAGTGACCTTCCTGGTTTTGAAGGAGGCAATTTTTTGCAAACACTCTAATCGCAATTTAATGCCAGGGTAAATTATTACGAATTAATAAAAGAATACATTTTATTAAGTTATCAGGTTAACATAATTAAATGGCAGAAAAGAAAATGTATAAAATTACCTACTGAAGCCTTGTCCGCGGCAAAATCTGGACAGTACGTGAAGAGTCCCAAATAAGGTCAACACCGGTCCACTTTTGTAAATTACACGAGGATAATACTGATTAATGTACGTAATTAATTGGGATGATGTATGTGTCAAGCCCGCATAATTAATTTAAATAATCATTATCACCGTTCACTCAACCAATATCCGTTGAATTTTTTCCATGTTTATCTCATTACCACTTCCCAAGTAGCGTGTTGTCTGTTCTATAGTGACAAATTTGTGGTTGATAGTTGGACTTTGTCTAAAGGGAATTCCTGCATAGGTCTTAAATCCAAATGAAAGAAGCACCAAAGACATAAGTATATACATAACTTAAGATTGTACCTTGTTTGCTGCAAGATTGAACTGTAGATATAGTCAAAGATTCCGAAGCAGACGTTCCTAGGTTCGACCCCTGTATTCGGCAAAATTCTGGACAGATCTGGAAAAGTCCCGAATAGGAGCGAATCCGGTCTACTGGATGAGAATTCGCCCTCCTTATTTTCACAATGCTTAGTTTATTCTGAAAATGTATATATATATATATATATATATATATATATATATATATATATATATAGTTGGGATTGTGCTTATATTAAGCCCAAAACCTTGAGTTAAATAAACCTCAATCGATTGACATGAACTCATTAATGTATGATCTGGGAGGCACGAATCTTTTATTATTCTTTGATATAGAAACTTGAACATCTTAGATGACGAGTGTAGGACATTAACAAAAATTCTCAAAGGGTTACCTGGTTTATGCACATTTACTACAACATACACTTCGTGTGCGACTTTATCTCATTATAGGAGATGGCTAACATGTTCTCGATCTAATTCAAAATTTTCAGTTATACAAGGATAATTTCAATTAGACCTATAATTTATCAGTATTGTCTTCCTTTATTTTAGTTAATACCTCAGTATTATCTAGTTGTTCAAATATCTCATCATTATAATTAGCATGAGTTATCAGAATTATCGCTGTCAAACATATCTTTATTTTTATTAGCTCGTTTCTGTTATTTGAATTTATACTGGGCTTATAATTATCATCTGCAAGTGGTAAAACGTGTTTCTATGCCAAATTCAAATTTATCTTTATTTTTATCTTTGAGGACTTGCGCTATTTTAACGGCTTTAGTAATAATCCTATTTCATGATGACTTGTCAATCTGCATAGTGATGTTACAACCACAATTAAGCTATGCCAGCTGATTTTCATTAGGTTTGGTAGAAAATTTTACTACACAATTAGTTACAGCTGAACTAATCCTACCTCCAGAACATTCTATCATGTCTAATCTTTATCTTTCTAATCTCTTTTACGTGCACTAATGATTAAATTCTCTATATATTAAAAGTCACTGACATGCAAAAACGAATGAAACGTAGAATATTTTTTAAAGTTTTCTACGTAATCATTTATAAGTTACTTTTTTTAAATTGGCGAGACAATGTTTAAATAAAGTTAAGAACTTGACAGAAGCGGAACTTTAAATATCACGCATTTATAGAAATAAAAATAATTTAAGCAGAGCAGAAATATCAGCCACTTTCCGTACTATTCCTTTCTTGATTTGCTCGTAGCTAATACTCAACCTGACAGTCAGGTTATATTTCACTTCCAAATCTTCTGTAAAAGAAATAATGCTTAGCGTGACAGGGTATTAAAGACGAAAATAAATTTTACGCTATACAAGAAACGTTTCTCCTTAAGTATCCAATAAAAATGCAATAAAACGTCTGTATATATATATATATATATATATATATATATATATATATATATCACTACTGTTAATAAATTCGCCATTTTTTAAAGTATGAGAAAACGAAACATAATCCGTGAAGTAATATTTATTATTAAAAATTACTTCGACCAGTATCTAGAGCCATTACCTAATATTTTCCGCTCATGCAATCATAACAGTACATTTGTCTTAACCAATCGCCTCTTAGCTACGTCCGTCTTGAGTTTACGCAGTGTTGACTGCTTCTTTTTCGTGGAGCCATATGATGAGTCATCGCTTTCATTATGAATCTGTTTGCAATAATTGTGTGGGTCGAATTTTTCGGATAATCTGTTACTTTTTAAAGGCCTGTTCGTTATGTTCCCATTTCAATAAAATTATCCTTCTGTTTTAATTATTTTTGAACACTTATGCAGAGATTAAGCCTATTAATTGCGACATCTTCAAAAACCAGAATCATTATTTTCGATGTTGCTTTTTATAGAATTGAAAAATTATTACTATTGACGACGTAATCTGTGAGTAATACATATTCAAAAATTGCTGATTTTTGTGCAGTTGCATAATTTTTATTAGAGATGCTATTTTTCTCTAGTTTAAAGCATCTGTGTTGATCTGCCTATGTTATGAACGTGCAGCTACATTGAAATTTGCATTAAGATAACTGAGATTACGTCACAGAGAGTCTGTCATTGTCATTAGTTCGCATAAGTTTTGTTGTATTGAACAATACTCTCACATGTATTGACGGAAACTGAGCTTTAGTCGCTCGAATTACTCTTCTTTAGAAAGCCTCAGCTGGAACCGCCAAATGGAACACTTAACGTTAATCTGTGAGGTATTTGGTTTTCCTCCCAATTGGTCTCGATTTTATTACTTTTCTTGAAATTAAACTCGATAAACCAGTCGTGAAAGCCATTATTTTCCAAAGTTTCGCGAAGCAGGTTTAGGTCTAGTTCAATGCTCCTAGGTAAAACAAATCCGGCGTATTCGTGTGCTCAAACTGATTCTGGGGTTCCTTTTGTACGCCCTTGTTACATTACTGGAATAATGAATATAATGCTCAGTCCAGCTTGTGAACCTACCTTGAGATAGTACCTTCTTCATCTCTCGTTATTCCTACGTCTATAAATGATAGATATCCATCTTTTTCCTCCTCTAGTATAAACAAGATTGTTTCGTCGACTTTATTCATGTTATGTAATAGCGCCTTCGTATCAGAATACTTTCCATGAAAGTTTCGTAAGCGTATCTTGCGTAGGTATGGGCTCCGTTGATAAATGGTTTTAATCCGGTTGTTTCTAAATGTAACATATATATGTTTTTAAAACTGGTTCAAGAGAGCGACATGTACCTATTCCGTCAATTTTCTGTAAAAGACTCCTTGAAATAAAAATTGTACGTTACATGTCCACTTCTATCAATGTTTCTGCTACCGCTGATCGTAGATATTCACAGAGAATATTTTTGGTTTTATTCAGTGAAATACTAGTAAATAGGTATTGTATATCTAGCGACAACATACATAAATGACAGGCCTTAGGAAGTAAAATACGATACACCCAGTAATTACGGACAAATTCAAAATGAAAGCGATGACACATCACATGGTTTACTAAAATGAAGTCTAAATTGCGTAAAATCGAGAAAGGCATAGCAAAGAGAGGGATCGATTACGACAAATGCACAGTTGTGATTGAATGTGCGAAAATATTAACGAATCCAAAGTAATGACCGAAGGTACTGGTAGAATTAAGATTTATTATTCCATGGAATACGGTTATTTTTTCTCCTACATATACTCAATTCTCTTACAGATTTTTCTAACGATATGAATCAGGCTAAAATTCATTCATTCACAGCATGCAAGGCTTCACTAATGTGTCGCGCATTTTTAGTCGTGTATTCACCATTCGACTTGACAAGCGTTTAAATTGCAATTTTTGACTCTGTTTGTTAACCGTCTGGCAGTTCGGTCTGCGTAATTCATCGACAACTTACACAAGCATATTGAAAAAAATATACCCGTTAGAAATTGTTTGTCGCGGAGAGCTAATATATATGCAATTGTGTATTAGATGTCGCGCACCTAGTAACAAATAGGTACCTTTTACAAGCTTTTACACATTTGCTTAAATCTGCTATTGTGAGTATTGTGCTGTGTATATATGTGGCAATTGGGCCTGAAGATGGAACGGGGATTTCAGTTTCGAAACGTAGTCAGTTATCAAAGATGTGATAGAACTGCATTTGCATTGGGACGAATACAAACTCAGCCCGATCGAAGACAAAACGAAATTGGAAATTGTGATCAATCGGACCTTAGTAAAACTGTCCATGCAAAGCTACTACCCGCGTACGCAAAACGCGACATTGGACAATATGAAGCTGGCACTCCGCAATCAAATTTCAAACAATACAAGCTTGGTAGTTATATTATATATAGTGAGTTGACTTTGAAGTCGCATTGTCGAAGACTTTGTATGAAGTCAGCTTCAATACTGTAGTTTTAAACATTCGTATGAAAGATTGTACCACCCACTTTTTACACATTTACTCACCGAAATATAATGTGGGTAATGGGCATAATACCGGCTCCTACTGATGAGTCGCCAGTAAGCACGAAACATATGTGCACAAGATTATACGTTCCGTTCATGCTGTCTTTGGTTTATCCTTCTGCTCATATTTGAACTAATTTTTGACTAGATTCGCGACACCTATTACGTAATTGCATATATATTTGTTCTCTGCTCAAACCAGTATCTAATAGCAGGATATTGTTGAGCGCTATATAAGGTCGTATTTGACTACTAGATCAATTATATTTTATTTATTATACCGTGTTTAGTTTTCACTGGAAACATATACGTACATAATGGCTTTATATATATATATATATATATATATATATATGTGTGTGTGTGTGTGTGTGTGTCGGAGGGAGTGTGTTTTTGTGTGTATAGAGAATGCACACGCAAAAATGTTGGTTTTTACATAGCCTAAATATACATGTAGTACGATTTTTTGGTAGCGTTGGAAATGGTTGAGGACGTCAATAGTGTTTTGCTCTTTTTAATTACTGGAAAAGTTACCTGTGCTAATTTATATAAAGCGCATAGTTTGTGCGCATTAAATGCGCGTGTCCAAGCCACTCAACTTCTTTCATTTTGCGGAAAACAGTATCCCATTTTTAATTGGAATGTTTAAGTTGATTTTTTTTGGGTCTTATATGCGTCTGTTTATTTTTGTCTTGATTCTATAAATTGTCTAGTATAGCCGTTAGAAATTAGGTTTTATTCTTCATTTGAACTACATTCATCTTTTTAAACTTGGCTATCTGGTGTATGAATTCTTGAAAAGCAGCCGCGAATTATTGATAAATTATATTGAAATGCAAAAAAAAACAGCTACAATACGAATAGGGCGCGGAAACGGTTGTTTTCAAATAAATTGTTCCTTTTACAATTAATCTCTTACTTTAATAACACACCCGAGAACGGTAGATAATAGTCTTTATTATGCTTTAAATAGAAAGTGATATTGTTGTGAGCTTTGGAAAAAAGTATTGCAACAATTTTCATGACTGCGACCATTTTTAATGCACAACTTAAAGGACATCAACGTAACATTTACATGATTCATATTTTAGTAATGTATTTTAAAGATGGTTGTGAATTGCCACATTGTCAGCCTGTCTATGAATGCTTTTATTAAAACTAAAGGGTAAATCTTTCCTGTATAGCTAAATAAGCTTGTGTGGAACATGACTCGGGACCGGGAATTATCTACTGCTTACACTATAACGCCAATAATTTCTTCAATGGTAGCAGTTGTAAACAAAGACGTCAATCATTAGTCACCATCATTTTATTTTAAACATTCTTTTCTTGAATTATGTGAACAAGCGCAAGTTAATCTAAAGATGAACAATTTCCCAATAGTTTACGCAACATTTCACGCATGCGTATTAATCCTTGCGTAAAACGTAATTGAAACTTCGCAAGTATGTACTACATAAAATGAATTTGAAATTTATGACGCACTGAATCAATAAATTGCAAGCAGAAAAATCAAGACTGGGTATTGAGCCTGAATTGCAAGTTAGGAATTCAAATGATTGGTCATTCCTCTCTTTCTCATTCTCTCTCAACTTTAATTTACTGTTTATCCAGTTCATTATATATATATATATATATATATATATATATATTTCGAGAGAGAGAGATGACAAAGGTTTTTGTTTTGTGTGTGCTATTCAATTAGATACATTTATTCCGAATGTATTGTATTGCACAGATAGAATTGGCGTTTCAGGAAACCTGCATATGAAACATTTGTGTAGATTTATCGTTCTATCTGATGCACGCAGGTGTAAAATTGTATCGTTGGAAAGAAAAATTTAGTCACTTATCATCAGAGATATTTTTTAATTGTAGTATTGAATTGTTTTATCTATTCTGAAGTCATCCTACTATTTGGCTGACGTTTTTATGTTAACTAATATAAAGCAATTTAGCATAATTCACGGTTTCGCCCACATTTTGAAATATTTGGACTCGGGTAATATTTTTTCCTGTTTAAAAAGGCAATATGTCAGTATTATTTTTGTGGTTTTGACTTTGACCTTATGTATAATTAATGCCTGTCAGTTGGCGGGTAGACATGTACTAGCTCGGAAAATCGTAAGAACCTACGAATCATACATAATTTAGCAGCAAACTACAGGTTTTCATGATGCTTAGCGATTGAGGTGTTTTTAATTTTTAGCATATTAATGAACTGTTTATCATCTGAAAACATGCATAGACACAAGCATAAACGGAGATGTAGATATACCGCACGGGGCGTCCCTTAGTAGTCTACGCCAATACGACTATTAACTAAACCACTCTAATGTACCCTTCTTGTCACTAGATTGACATAGATTTTCGCAAATTCAAGTGTCCGTTGGTTAGTTTTGGTATGATGCGGCATGATCAGGAGGCAAATATAGCTTATACTAGTATTGGGTTGAGAGATTGTTGGCCCACCGCTCGTGCGTGTCCAACTATCCACCGGAGTTGCCTCGAAGGCCTGACAGGATGTGAAATTGGCCTTCTCAAACAGCGTCTTAATCAATGAAATCGGCATTCTACAACAAAGTTCGACAATTACTAGGTTCGCAACACCTAATACATACTTGCATATATATTAGTTCTCCGCAACAAACGGTATTTAACTGTTATATATTGAATTGAATGGTGTCATGCCTACCGCGAAATGTGATAACTGATATCGATCAAGGCCAGAGTGTATGGATTTACTGAAGTAACAGGTGTTCAGAAACTGTTGTAATTCTAAATTTCGGTGAACTATAGCATAAATTGATATCCATCATGTTGGCACCATGTACCGACTCGGAAATCATAGTGTTAGTACCATGTACCTTTTCGCTACAATAATGTTGGTATCGGTTTATGACACAATAGCCATAGTGTTAGTATCCTTTACAGACTCCGTATATATATATTATATAGTGTAAGTTAGCGTTGAAGTCGCATTGTCGTAGACTATATGATGTTAGCTTCACTATTGCAGGTTTACACATTAGTCTAGGAGATTGTATCGTCCTATTATCCCATATTCTTGACCAAAATATATAGTGGTTAAAGGGCGTAATACCGGCTCCTACTGATGAGTCACCAGAAAGCACGAAACGAATGTGCATGAGATTATACTTTCTGGTCATGCTGCCTTTGGTTTATCCTTCTGGTCACAACTGAAATAATTTGTTACTAGGTTCTCAACACCTAATACATACTTAAATATGTATTAGTTCTCCGCAAAAAACAGTATTTAAAGTTCGACAATGATGGTCTATCAAAGAATGGTCGAATATAACTAGTCTGATCGCAAATTTTACTCTTGAATAATGCCTCTTGACGCCTTTCTAACGAAACCCGAAGCCAATCCGAGTAATAACATCAGAAAACTTGTTTTAATTAAGGAGATTTTTTATTAGCCAAGCAATATGAAGTTTGCTAATTATGCTAAGTGCGGTAAATTGATGCAGAATTTCTCTTTCCCTGTTGCACATAACAAAGAATAATCTGTTGTTCACTAATTATTTTGTTTTCCTAGATTTGATTTCGATAAAAAATGTCGTCGGTCTTTAGAGATTCAGAATCCTTTGTACCACAGATATAAATAGTAACAATGCAGGTTATACATGTTTTAACATGAATAGGTGCGCATCACATTTGTGTACCATATTCTTTTTTACGATAGTTGATAAATGCCAATACTAATCGCAATTTTCTCTCGAATGCTTTCTTTGTCTACTATAGAAGAAAGCTTGAATTAATTCCACGTTTTAGGTAAGAAATAAGTATATTAAAAATATTAAGCTTAACATTCATAATTAGGCACGCACTCGCAGAGGCCGCTACTTCTTATTCGTCAAAAAAGCTGAACGGTATTGCATAGTACAGATTCTGGAATATAAATAGACAAAGAAGATCGGTTAAGATGATAGAATTAGCATTCTGCTGTAGCAACAAACTCGTTATCCAGTGCTTTTGACAAACAGCATAGTATTTCTTTACTATGGAACTAATAAATTTGCTAGAATTAATTAAAATAAACCCGTGGCAAACAAATAGACAACCGACCAACGTTGGTATATAAGACATTATTCAAAGATTAGTGTGCAATCTCAGGTTTTCAACTTATTTATTAAACGTCTCAGCTTTAGTGTTGACGAACAATATTATTTGCATCAATGAACATTGCTGAAGTTCGATTTTTAACCATTATTCATAACCTCTTAATGAAAACAGTATACTGATGTAATCCTGAAAATTTTCATTTAAATCGCAATCGATAAGTATAGGTAAGGTGAAAATAGATGTGATTAAATAAATAACGTCTATCTGAGATGAAGTTATGTTAGTTAAATAATGTTTGCGTTTTTCTTTTTCAAACAGTTAACTCAAAAACTCTGGTACGATCCGTTAATTCAAGTATGCTCAATCCAGTTGTGCATCTTCTTGGCGAAGATTCAGCGTGTATTGCCTACACACGACTTACCCGCTTCCTGGACAAGTGAGTTTATATTTCTTACTTTTTAACATCCCTAGATTATTTTTAAATTGCAGCATGCTCAATATTGTCTATATATATATATATATATAGTATATATATATATATATATATATAAATAATATATATATATACTTATGTTAGCCCAAGGCGACAGTAACTTACCACTTTTTACTCTAAAAACAGTCTCTTTTAACGAATTTAGCGGCAAAAGTCTTAAAATGTAAAACAGAACTCAGCAGTCCTTTAAAGCTTGAAGCCTTAAGTCTGCCTTTATATGCAGTGTACGCATCTAAAGTTTAACGGAAGGTCTGGATTTTAGGTCTCCTGGATAAGTTGTGGCTTTTAAAGACAATTTGATCCAATGATGTATCTAGATAAGTAGTTTTGATTGCATGGGCGTTTTCAATGACCTAGAAGGCCGCTAGCACATCCAACTCGCCAGGCTTCGGAAGCAACGGCGATGAATGACTCAAATCTTAATACCGAATACCTTTTATGTGCTATATCGACCACTTTATACTCTCAGTATGATAAACATTTGGGTGTTAGAAAATATGCGGAGAGCTATGTGCAGACGGTATTTGATGTAGAAGCCTAGTTATTTACACCAAATTGGTTTAAACTTATTCAATCTACGATGCGAGAGCCATAAGTATTTGTTTATATTTTTATTCTGGTCAGAGACTAAATTTAAAAAAAATATTTTCGCACTATGGAGAAGTCGACGTCAGTACGTGCGACTGACGGTGGATTTGTTGCGCTGTGCGACTTGTTAAATACAATGTGAATGATGTTTAGATCAAGCTCACAAACTTGCTTTAAATAATTGGTATAAAAACCAGTCCAATGATTGTTCGGTTTTGTCGTTGACATACATGTGGCGAAAGCAGCAGAACGTTAGTGCTCGTGACTGCATAGAAATTATGCCGTGGACATTTGCAGTTCCGTACAATATATGTGAGATATGTATATCTTATCTTGCTTTCGTTATGTATACGTTGCAGTTTGATCCTTGCTAGTCAGTTTGCCGCCGCACTTTGATGACAACGGAAGGTCAAAACGCGTCAGTACATGTAGCTGACGGTAGTTTTGCCATTTTGTGCGCCTGATTAAATTCAATGTGATTTGTATTTATATCAGGCTGGCAGGTTTGATTTAAAGTATAAAAGCTAACTGTCTGATCAATGCAACTGACTGAATATATTCGTTATTTATAAAATTTGCTTTCAAAGAATCTTACTAATAATAAAATTACACGGTATTAAACCATCATAATATACGGATGCTTCAATGTCCTATAACAATTATGCGTGGACTGTAAATGGATATTTAATTGCTTTTTCCTTGTTGGAGATTGAGAATGTTTGTCAAGTATTCATTTATTGGCCTACATGGTATGAGAAACTTTAACCGGTCTGAAATACTACCACCAAAGCCAAATGGTCAAAAATACAAATCTCATCACACCTTCGGTAAATTCTAGTCCCCAAGTGTGAACAGACGCTTGTGTTAAAAAATCCATCTACCAAACCTTTAATTCACTCTGATTTACCGGAATACCAGTTGCAATTAGGGCTATCATTAAGGCGCGAAGCTGTGACCGGTGTACTGTCATAGGTATTTTATCACTTCGTCACTAAAACGAAGGTCAATGTTTTCACTTTAAGATATTAACCAATTTGAGTTTGAACATAGATTTAACATAAACAGTGGTGCATTCCAACAATATAGTGAAACTATCGTCAGTCTGCGCATACTTCTCAGCGATTTAAGGCAAACTCATTTATTAAATATGCGTTCTATAGTGCACGAGCAGCAAAATAATAAGGTTAGATAACCAATTTGATTAAATGAAATAATTAATAAATTTAAAATATATTTTATGAGCCTGACATAACCGATATCAAATATAATTATATTTTGATGTGTTAAAGATATATTTTCAGTTATAAAATGTTATTAAGTTGACGTTATGTCAATGTTGATAATAATTAGTATGCCCACATCCATTAAATAACACCTTTTGAGTTTCATTTCTAAAATGCAACCTTTCGTATTGCGAACAACCATTGGCGATTTCATCGGATAATGCAGCCATCATTGAGATATTTTAGAGCTAATCATCCAATTCAATCCGATATGTAGAATGTGGTAATTAATGAAGAATAAATTCACTAGGAATGGGCGCCCTAGTGTTCACTTACAGCCCACACATAACTACGAATTTTATGGTTATGCGGAAGTAAAGCATCAGTGTATTATGCTGGTGTAACACTGCGTAGTGCATATCCCCCAGACAGTATGTTCCAGTAAAATTTGTTTCTATATAACAAAATTAACCAGGCTGTGTATTTCTCACTAGAATATTTTCGCCTATCGAAATGCATCTAGAGTATCGTAATATCCGGTATGGCCTAATTGCATAGCCGATATTGCACGTGGAAGTATGCGGTCACTAGAGCACTGGTAGACACTTTTTGCTAATTTACCCATAGGATTCATCGAATTTAACCTAAACAAATTTGTTTTACCGTCATTATTTTGGACTGAGAAATAAATCATATATTGAAGCATACATTTATTATAAGGTAATTATATACAGCACAGTTAAAAATAGTATTTTCGTTCTGCAAGACCTCAATCCGATTGTAATAATGTGGTTCTTTGTATACTCATTAATTTTGGGAAGCAATGGGGATAAAGTTGGATTAATAAACATTATACAAAATGAAACAGGAAGCGGGAAATGTGCACGTTGAGGCATGCACGCGGGCGTACACGAAAAAAATTCAACAGCTTATCGAATCATGTACGAACCAAAGTTAAGTTAGGTGGGACTTGAAATATTGCGCACAGCAGCTTCCGCTGATCTTTGTTCTTTTTCGTTTTCTCGTTGAAGAAGATCTTGAAATACCCGCCTGATATTCGGTGTAATTGTGGTAATCAGCGTCTTCAACTACTGCGAAATCGTTCATGCCTGTATCAACGGTATGTAGCCGAGAATGCTCTTGAATTCGATTTTTTAGCAATAGACTATTCCAGCCTGCATAGCACACTGAGCATGCGATGTCACGTGTATAGATTATCTATGCTGGACTATTGGATCGTTTACATTTATTTTTAGCAGGCGTTTTCTTATATAGAAGCATTAGTGTTAGGCAGCCGCGGCAAATTCTGGCCGATAAGTGATGTTCCCAATAAGGTCGAAACCGGTCTACTGGATGAATTGCTTTTTCTACAAAATACAATCTTAGTTTATACTGACAAATGTATGTTCTTAATGAGTCAGGTGCTTATATCAAGTTCGCAAACTTGTTTATAGTAATTGCTATCACCGCCAGCGCAACCAGTGTACGTTTAGCTTTGTTGTAGTCTTAATATCAGCATCGCGCCAGGCAAGGGTGTTTGCATCTACATGTTTTGTTCAGCTTTGCAATCGACGCTTTGAGAAATAGTACACGATGCTGTCGTCGAATATTTCACAGAAGGTAGATAATTTACCTGCAACTATTTATTTTATTATTCAACGATCGGGTATCAACCTAGGCTACCATGGATAGGTCATCAGCCGTTTTTTGACTTTGTAATTTGTTCATCCAAATGTAAGTTACTTCTACACAATTACTCATTACTTGCTGTAGCTCTGCGAATATATCATTAAAATTTAAAGTAGTTAACAGGTTGAATTATCTTGGTAGTTGTACCAGGAATATGTAGTATAGTTTGACCTTCGCTAGTCAGTTTTCCGTCGTACTCCGATGATGAGCATTGGAGGTCCAAACGCATCAGTATATGTGACTGACGGCAGTTTTGCTATGTTGTTCGACGACTGGTTAAATACAATGGGATTGGTGGCTACTTCAAGCTCGCAAACTTGATTTAAAGAAGAAACTTACTCTGAACTTAGCCATGTTATATATATATATATATATATATATATATATATATGTATATATATATATATCAGGGAGCTACAAGGCATCTATACTTAGCATGCTAATTTTTGCCAGAGTGACTTGAGCCTTCAAGTTTGTAGATCTTAATTACTTACAGGCATTTAAACATTGGTTTCTTAAATAGTTTATTAATAATGAACGAGTAAAAGAAGTGCGTAATTTTAATTTTTGATTCGTCAATTTGTACTCCTCTTTAAGAAGATAAATAAGGCGCCATTAATTGCACCAGCTCTGTCATGTTGTACGTGTTTCTACAGTCGGATTCCTTGTTATGGTCTAGATCGTGGCTAATACTAGTATGTGCTTATAGAGTTTTTAATAAAGTCGAAACCAGTCTACATGATTTATTTTCTTTGCTGCCATACGTAATATTTAACTCATACTGATAGCAATATGCAATCAATACCCCGTCAAATATATATATATATATATATATATATATATATATTGTTGGTGTAAGAAAAAGAATGCGTTATTCCTCCTACATGGTTCATCTTTCTTATCATTGTCGTAGTTGCCGGGTCCTTCTATGCTGGTAAAATTGGCGATATGTGATGGTAAGCGGCATTGTGTTATCATATATGCCCACTCTGTCTTTCCTTTAGTTGAAAAAGTGAAAGAACGATAGACAGACATTTACTTTGATCAGCTTATACTCATTTTGTGTGGCCTAAAGGTAAATTTCTGAAAAAAAGCATTATTGTCAAATTTTATTAGAAGCCGAATATTGTACTGAATGGCTTACTGCTCAATGTTGTTAACAGTCGCGATTAATTGGATTTGCATTTGATTCATGATTGGTGGGCTTTCTAGGTGTATTGGCCTTGTTTTACTTTCCTGGAAAATTATGCAAGCCACTTTAACCACGCACTCATTATTATAAACGCTAAGGACAATCTACAAGTCGATTATATTGCCGTTTCTTCTTTATAATGCTAAGACAGGAGCTATTGATTATCGATATCCATTCCTGGGCGGTAGTGTGAAGAATGAATTTGATCAGTTTGTGTATTAATCACCCACAGATGAACATCAGCCTGAATGAATGTGATGTGAAACGCACAAAATGACCAAATTTCCTGGCCTTTCATCCATGCGTCATCACTGTAGTATCTAGTTACGCAACACCGTTTACATGTTCCGACTGTTGTTCAAGAAGCTTGCCTACACATCCTGCATTCCAGGCCACCAAGGCGACGCTGGTGGATGACTGAATTCGTAGAAGAGGTAGTCTGGTGATGTATTAAGAATGGATACTTTTATTCGCGACATTAATCTCTTGATCACATCGTGCCAAGAGACACTTCAATGAGCGAAAATCTGCGGGAATCAAGAGGCAGACAGGATCTATTTGCAAGTCCTGTTGAACACTATCCTATCGGCTTAGGCTCTTATGAACCTCATTGTGCGGAACATGCATTTCCTCGATTTGTCTTAATTTGAATTTGGTACCATGGCAGAAATAATTATTTTTTCTATCTAGTAAATCCGTAAGCAAATCTAATTCATATTTTCACGTGCATTTATGTATTTATGTATGAGTTTATGTTTGTATTTTTATAATCTGACTATGTATCCATCTAATTGGCATTTTATGAAACTCTGGTCTGAGGAATGTGGCGTTTTGCATTAGCCCAAAATCAACATTTTTTAATTTTACTAAAATATAGGTCTGGTTTTTCTTCTAGTGTGAACAATATATTTGAATGGAAACACTAATTTATTTATTTTAAACAACTTCATTATTTGTTTCATCCTGGTATTTACGTGTTTAGTTTATCTTTTGGTTGTTAAAATAATTAAAAATGTTGAAGAAATTTATTATAAATAAATAATCACTTCGGAGATGTGTGTTTCAGTTCTTTGGAGATAAATTTATTCGCCTATGCGATGCATTCGCATTTAAATTTATTTGGAAGACCTGAATAATACTGCAGAGCGTGTTCCAATACGGTAAAATCAGGGTCTATTAGATGGATTACGTTTTTCATCTTATAAATCGTTTTATGTTGTTTCATAAATTTAAATAATGTATTAAAAGTCATGAGACGACAGTATTACCCATAGAATTATTTTGTTGATACAACGTAAACATTTTATGAGAATGTAAATACAATTCATCTTCAATATTATAGTTTCGTCCTTATTGGGAATCCTCTCAAACAGGCAATGACTGCCTCGGAAGCAAATAAAGCCTAATGTCATTTGGTTCAGAGTCTTAAAGTTCATCCCCTATGACAGGACCGATGCAATTCATTATGTTGTAAGTTTTACACTAAGGAGTTTGAACTAAATTTTACTTACATGTGGACAACCATTAGTGTACCTTTCAACAAAAATGTCCAAATAGACAGCCTGTCAGTTAAAGAAACAGATCATGCCAATTTGGTAAGTGTTGTTGAATTCGTTTGTTATGCTATTTTTCTTATAATAACAGATAGGGGCTGGATAGTTGTATTTTCTATTGAAAGTGACACTAGCAAGTGTCTAAATGAAACAATTCTAGGCAAACATAGAGTGTTTAAAACATCACGTTGATTCCGTTATGTTAGAATAATCTATGCGACACAGAATAAAAATTTCACGAGTTTCCTTCCTGCTCGCATCTTACCTGGCTAATATTGATATATTGATCAATCATTACGAAACCGTGGTTTAGCATAGGATTTACTAACATGTTTCATGTGAAAATTTCGAATTTGTGCAATGTGCAAGACTTAATGCATCACCTCACGGAAGTGCAGGTTTACGACCAGAAAAATTTAATTTCTGAATAACAGTTAAGCCATGGCTACTGAATAATTGAAGGCCATATTCGATAAAAGCTGTCGACTTTACTTAGCAACTAACTCGTCGGCTTAAATCATGATCATTTAATATCCTACGCGCTTTACTATACGTTTTATGTATGCACACAGTCAATGCGGAACATGAGACCAAAGGATGCTTCGTTAGCTGATATGTATTCACCTAATCGCAAATTAATGCACAACACGTGTTTTGGCAATTATTTCAAATATGTTGACAAAGAATTAATTGAGAACCCCACAAGACAGCATTTTTAATATACTACTAGCAATATGTTTACTTAAATGCAGTTATTTATCAGTGTACAACAGGTGATGCTTTACTTCATGCATAGAATTTCTCAATTTCTATTAGATATTTTACCTTTTAAATGTTTCATCAGAATTTAATGACTAGATTTTCTCTGTAATTTCTATTATTTGGATGCATAGGTCAAATGTGAATAGTGTGTTTTAAGATTCTACACGTATTTTAGATTTGAAATCACAGCAAAGTTTTGCATAAATCGATTTTAACTTTTCTGCTGTATAGGGTTGGTATACCGCATACTCAGCAAACTGAAGAGACACGATTATGGCAGCGCCGTGACGGCAAATCATGGATCAACGTACACGCTCATCGATCCAGCATGGCTGGCGTGAACACAAACATGTCAATAAGCAACAGCCTCTCGAATCAAATGGGCAGCAGTTTTGCGTTTCCTCTCTAGTCTCTGCCGACGTACTGGAATTACTTAGATCGGTATCATTGGACACCGATTCGTAAGACAAAATACAACTGTGGAATAAAGTCATTGAGTAATTGAGAAAAATATCCACTTATTTCCTGTTCAATTTTAAGCCCGATTAACACGCCTCCTAGTTCGAAGGACACTAATCTATCCAGGGTGACACGGAGTCAACATAATATAAGATGAGACTCACGATATTATTTAGCGAATTATCTGAAATTATTAGTCTAAAAGGAAATACTATTCAAAATGTTTAGAAGCGTCTTAGCTCAGTACATTATTAGTAGTATATTTCTGTAAATTTAAAAAAATCTCGCATGAACCCTTCCTGGCTAACCGGCCAATATTTTCATTACTTCTTTCTTTCAGTTTGCAAATTGATCAAAATTAATCGTAATACAATGCGCAATAACACTGGCAAGCATTCAAATACTGTTTTTTTGTGTGTTAATTTTATACATTTTTCAAATTTATTAATATCACAAACTCACCTGCCAACTTGCAACTTTCCTACCATGCGAAAGCAAATATTTACTATTTCTCTTCCTCCTCGGATTCAACTGTGATCACTCATCATCTTACTTTAAATTAAAATGCATGAAATCAATATTGTTTTGTCGCGAAAATTTATTTTGGGCTTCAGGCCTCATAATATGTCCGTTATGTGTTGATATCACAAAAACAGAGCAGCTCGCTTTGAAGTTAAGAAATAACACAATTATCATAACTATATTGAAACCAGCTGGCTGACTAATTAAAGCATATTTCATTATAATAACGAGGAAGCAGATTCAGGACGATGAAAGTCCTAGCAGTAACAAACTAACTCACACTTTTGTGGTAAATTTTAGTCTGCACGTTAAGTTAGTTATTTTAGTTGACAGTTGCAATGATTTTTGGCCATTTTCTTATGAAAATAAATATAAAAATGAATGCCCACATTGGAATATTTACTCATCTATACGCACAAACAAACACAATATATACATAAAAGCGTACATAAATGCAAATGAATATACGTCCATTATTACATGAATACACATAATTAAATAAAAGCATATATTCCTACATATACACACACATAAATACTCAAAAATAGACACAAACACAAAAACAAGCACACATATCGACATACGTTCTAACTCATACTTTTTTACATTCATAGATACATGGCTAGAAAAGGATATGTTAAGTTTAATGTAGGATATGATTTATCATAGATTTGCTTAATTAATGAACAAATCTTTTGTTGTTATTTTTCGACGTTAATAAGGTTTGCAAACTTATAGCACTTTACTTTTATATTTTTCAGTACATTTGATAGAAAGCACAACATACTTGAATAGCTCTGTTGCCAGTACCTGATTCGCTCACATGTAACACATGCTCTCTTGAGAAAAATTCTTATGAAACAAACGTGTTCTTGGTAGTAGACTAAACTCAACGATTACATTATTTTGGATGGCTGAATTCATTTGTACAAGTCTAAGCTCATCGGACTCAAATGCTAGAACACATGTCTGCAGAACATTCATGAAATGAAGCTGTACTGTGATAATTTAAATCTTTTTATTTTGACTTTGGTATTAAACTACTTTATCTTTTCTTTATTTAAAATACTCACAGTTTAAACTTAAATTGTAATGCTTCAATGTCTTTTCGGGTGACCGATTTATAATTAATCTAGGTTCCAAATATCCTTACCGGTTGTAAAAACATTTTGCGCCAAATCAGCGGTTTCTCTGCGAGAATTCATTATCGGTTCTATCGTCACAGTTTCATCATACTTCTGGTAACTTCTGTGTATATAACCTTACCCTACGTTAAATAATGTCTTTGTTTGTTATTTCTGTTTTGTCCTTTTCTCTATTTCACTAGTGTGGGAACTATTTTCTGGGTTCAACGGAACTCCGCCATTTTGTCGGCTTTTGTCTAAACAAATGGTGGCTAACTTATCATCATATTCGTTCGGGGCTCATGTTTTTTTTAAATTTTATTTAAAAGTTAACTAGACGTAGAGTTGAGATTTTCTTTGAATAACACTGCTTTCGATGTGTATATGACCAGTCACAATTTCACAGCATTGTTGAATGTAACTACGAAACTTATTGTCTTCTGTTTGGTTCTGCGCATTACTGAGTATATTTATTTGTTCTTTCCTTACCGAACCTGTCATTACAGAACCATTTTTTTAATTTCTATACATACATAAATATGTATGTAACTGATATTGTTAATTGTTTTTTTTCGTTAGCTCCTCTATTTATTGCGGTATTCTATAGCTATTTGTATCAGTTGTAATATGTATTACATCATTGTAGTTTCAATGATGGACGCTAATATTATTATTATTATCGTTATTACTATTATTGTAACTATGATTGTGTTTAATATAATTCTTATTTGTATTTTTGCTGTCTTTGTTGTTGTTTTTATTACAATTTTAATACTCGCTGTTGTTATTTTTGTTATTAAAGTTACTGGTAGCACACTTTAACTGGTAACTCTGCTTTTTGTGCGATTGGAATTTCAATTAAGCAGGAAACTGGTGGTCTAAATTTGTAAAACCTATTGAGGGCGGAAAAACTGTTTTTTGACAGATGGTTTGATAGGCTTTCTCTCCTAATTAGTTGCTTCTGTGTTTCACTATACACAGATAGCATGACTATTTTTTGCATTACTACATGAATTTCCGTACAAATGTTCTTTCTAAACCACCATCTTTTTACTGTTTATTTTCATGTTGACTTTTATCTGTGTCTTTAATTGTAAACATTCTTTTTCTATTATGGCTTTGTTTTCGCCTCCAAAAATGGTGTTTCTAACAAATTTATCATTGTAATTCGAGTTTACTAGATAATTTACACAGTAAAGTATCTTATTATTGATGTGTCCAGGCTTACCGCATATTGTAGACTTTTTTGTCTACCGAGTTTCCAGAACTGTAGGATACTCATGACGATTCACTCTGAACAGAGCCAATGCCAGTTTGTCAACTCTAAAAATATATAATACTCAAAAGCAGACACTCGTCAATGAAATCTGTCATAATAACCTCTGTAGGCGAACATATCCTCATTCGTTGATGTTCGGCGTTTTCTGTTTTTCTTTGAGATGACGAACCAGTGCAAAGTTTTATGACCTGATTTTAATCAATGCATTGGGCTAAGAACTTTTTCGCGTATTGTGGTGATTGTGTGTTTTTTTAAAGCATTGCTTGTATTATATTTACTAATTAATTAAACATGCAATAAAGTGCACTACGTTGAGTACTTGCACAGCTTATTATATTTTCTATAAGACTTTCTGAATTCAATATTTTATAAAAATTGTTCAAACATGATTTACATCTTACTGTTCTGCCTAGTTAGGCTGTCATTCTTCTCTTTTGCTCTGTACACTTACTTTTGTTCACTTTTCTGCAGAGGAATTTAATTCTGTCCATGTTCAAGCTGCTAGTACCAGTGCATAGTCAAGTCAAAACAGACGGGGAGGTAAGACAAAAGGTTGCATCGTCAGAAGATGTATCCAGTCAGCCCAACAGCCAGCACGCATGCAACACGTATGCCTATGCAATTTAAGTTTATTCAGATAGCTGATTTGATATCTCCAAAATTTTATTTGTAAATGAATTTGCGCAGCAACAATACCTATTAAGGATAGTGTGTTCCGCAAATAAATTTCGGTTCCGCGAAAAATGAACTTCTGTTGATCGCCGATATTCGATAGCCAGAAGCGTTGCAATAAAACAGGCAAATAATTATGTCGACTTTTAAGTCTTATTTGCTGTAACAAAGCCATTTTGTGCCATATGAACTTCAATTTCAATCTTCTGTTAAACACGGAAGGCCGTCCAGACGTAGTTATTAAACCACAGATATGAACTTCTCTAAGGTTTGTGTAAGATATTTGATTGATTCGCAAAATCTGCGTGAAATTTATCACCGTATAGGAGTTTTGTCAGCTCTGAATACGAACGTCCGTGAAGTTTGACATGACTCTTGTCTGGAAATGATTTTCGATCTCAGTTTTTAAAAAAACAATCAATTTCATTTCTGCTAGATGTGTAACGATTGATCAGCGTGTCTTTTCTCAGGAATTGGCTTTGATTATATGGAGAGAAGTATCCTGTATGATTTATTCTTGTTTATCATCTATTTAATCAGAGACTGTTTCGTTTATCGACAAGTCTCATTAACGCACTATCACGCCTCAATTTCTTGTAATGGAATGTGAACGCGCTTGATCCGTCACCTAAGAAAAGAATTTCAATTAATTAAGTTATGCGGGCCATTTTTCTTTCATTTAACATTCAAAATCTTCATGTTACAACGAAGTTACAAAAAAGGGAACAGATTTCCACTGGTATCGTTTAGTTAACTGAACTAATTTAAAATACCACAAAACATTCCCCTCATTTCGTTCACCAGCGGACAAGCCTCGGCGGTGTTTGTATTTTCAATTTTGTTGCAAAAACAGAATGTGTAAATTATGCCTTTTGCTACTGTGGATACCGTTATAAATGGCGCGAATGAATGCGTTAGCAACATGCCCGAAACAAATACTTCATAAGGCTTTAACAGAGGGCATGTTTATTGTGCAGAATAAACATACTCTCGATCATTTAAAGATTGCTTTCTAAAAATAAAATTAATATATGCATGTTAGGTGTTTCGTTGTTGTGAATAACGAGAAAGTTGCATGTTCTTAATAACAAAATCAGTTTAGCAATGTTCAAATGCAAAATTGAGTCCGACTTTGTGGTCTTTCTGGTCGGAGCTATTCAGAAAATTTGCAAATGTTTAGAAACAGTGTAGACACTCTTTTTCCTTCTTACTCGAATTTTTCTTTAAAAATACATTTTACTGTGATATTTACAAAATGTGGCGTTATTGATTATATATGCCCCTGGTTTAGCATCCCTGGTTTAGACACGAAAAAAGCTAGCCTAGAAATTAAATTCCATTTACTTCCCTCTGCAATGTTTAGCTTACAGTGGTAGAATATACACATATATATATATATATATATATATATATATATATATATATATATATATATATCTAACGATGAAGTGTTGGATTCTGCTTTATTCTGAATAGGATTGAAGTTGTCATTAGTGTCATGTAAGCTCTTAAATAAAATTCAGGTTAGAAGACTTTTATATTAATAACGATATAACCAAAAATTATTAAACTTTGTTTGATGTTTTGATTGTTTCTGAGGTGGTTTTATTATTCTCGACAATGGTTTGTCCATTAACTGTAAACTTTAAAGTTTTGAGATATCTTTTGGTGTATTTGCCGCTATATATATATATATATATATATATATATATATATATATATATATATATATATATATATATATATATATTCTTTCGGAATAAGAGCTTTTCGAAAATTAATAATATCGCTCTCATGTGAAAAATTTAATTCATAATTGCACATGGGACCAGTATGTATATATACGAACTTAAAGAGTATGAAATAAAAAGCAAGACTGAGACAGAGATGGTAAAAAGGAAAAAAATAAGTGAGACTAATAATTAAATCAAAGGTGCGATCTTCAAATAAACACCTGTCCCATTATGTACATACATTTTCAGTATAAACTAAGCATTGTATAATGTAGAAAGGCAGATGTTTATATCAAGATCACATCCTCGATTTAAATGTTTGCTATCACCACACGCACAACTAATGTTCGTAAAATTGAGGCTAATGTCTTCTGCTTGCGTTCTATTGCAAATTGCACATTTTTGTTTGTTAAATTGATATCTTTCAAACTTAGTATTTTCATATATAAAGTAAAGGTAACAGTTTGGCTCAATTTTTAATTTTTTAATTTTTTTCTGATACTTGAATAGATTAAGCTACTTTATCTCGATCTATGCCGGAAGTTTAAATTCTTACATATTTGCCATATAGTTGCACTCGATTTTTTTGCAATTGAACAACATTGAATACGACGATGATTCTATTGCCAGTTCATGTAAACGATGTACTTTTTATTTAGTGATATGTGATTTCATTCTATCAGACCCTCAAACCTACGTTATTGCCAATTTGTTAATCACATGTTTGCTAATGCATTGTTTTATTTCTGTTGTGCTATTTTATACTAAAGTTTACAAGATCATGACAGAATTTATTTTTTGTTTTTTTTTAGATTTTCCGCAACTATCTTATCATGTGCGATAGAAATATACACACACCAAAGTAAATTAATGAATATAATTTTTCAGTTTACTTGGATTCACTCGGTTGCATACGTTTGTTCTTTTAAAATAGAATTTAATTGCGCAGTGTGCTATCATTTTTTGTCATATCTCCTATATTACTAAACAAATTCTTTAACTAACATCAAATTAATTCATTTGCATAAATAATTCGTATTATGAATTGGCCGACTAATATATATATATATATATATATATATATATATATATATATATATATATATAAGGCATATATATATATATATATGACACCACACAGTAGGTCTGAGCGCAGTCGCCAATCTAAAAGACCTTATAAAGAAGGTTTTCAGCATTTCTATTATTCCTTGCTTTTGTTACTTCAGTTTACATCATTTCGTGTTTTTTCAAAATATTCCTAGAAAATAGAAACCGAAATTTATTGCACGCAAATGTATACTGAACGTGTTTCATGGTATTATTATTATTATTATTATTATTATTATTATTATTATTATTATTATTATTATTATTATTATAATATTACTTATTATTATTATTATTATTATTATTTAAACTGGCTTATTATAGGTATGACAAAATGATTCTGCTGAACAAAATGATTTAAAATATAACATTTAAATGATGCGTGCACTATATATGATACGTCAAATTATGAGTAATAGATTGTCTGTGAATCGGTAAATACTGTGAGAAAATTGAAATCGTGCATATGGAGAAACGCAGTCTAAATAGGACACAGAAAATGATTGTCTGTTTTATCCATTATAAGTTAATTGTTTCACGTTAGCACAGTGTATGGAGAGTCATCAATTGTCTATATTTGTTTAGCCAATATGATAAATAAACATTGACAACAGACAAAATTCAGTGCTCCGCTGGAACCAAAACACCGCTTGAAGGATAGTTCGTGCGATAAAACAGATACCTTATTGTGGACGAATTAATTAACCTAAATGAACATTTTTTATCAACTTAACAAAATGACCATGAATTGATTGTAACAACTTGTATAACAAACTAAATTGTTGCAACTTGTACACGATGATGTTATATTTAATTTATTTATATTCTGTACGTAGGATTTTAAATCTGGTTAAAAAGTCGAGTTTTATTGTCATATCTCTTATCCTTTGGGATTTACATTTTAAAGACAACTATTGTGTTAATCCCCTGATTTATGGGGTGGGACAGTTTAACGATGTTTGGAAGGTCGGTATTCTTAGCTGTTAATTAAGGTTATGTCTAAAATAAAACACTATGATTAAGAAATGGATTTTTATCAAAGTCTTGCGGAAATTTTAGGATATGCCAACAGTGGATTTAGTTAAATAACATTAAAGTGGTTTTATTATTTTCATTTATGGGAAGTAAGAAATCGTATTTCCTTAATGGAAAATATTTTGCCTTCCAGTTCTACTAATGGTGTTACCTTATTTCGCAATTTATAATTCTGCTGTTGAATAATAGGATTGATCTCAGTAAAAATTCCTACTATTGTTTAAGGCATTTATGTTGATAGGAAATATATTTGTCGGTAAAAAGAAATTTAAGTTTGTTGTGTGCTGCTTACAACATCACTGTAAAGGTTATTTTTTAATATTCAATAATTACCATGCCTTGTGGCGTATTTCAGAATTTGTAGAATTTAAATACCATAGAGCAAAACACCAATCCAGGTGTATGGAAGAGTACGTATGCGTTAATTTTCAGTATAAAAATTTTATGTTTATTTCATTCTTCTATTTTGTATATTTCCCTGTACTGGCTGCTGATAAGTCGAGGCAAATATATCAAAAAGATTATATATATTCCAAAATTGGAATAAAACTGAAAATTTCATGCCACGTACCGCTTCCGTGTTTTGCGAGATGAGTTACAAAACCCCACAAATACTCGTATCTCGATCTTGGTTCATAGCAATTCTGGCTACTACTGAGGCGGGCCTAAAAGAGACGTATCCACTGTAATAGGTTGGTTGTAGTTGCTATTTTAGGCATAAGCTAATTTATTCCGATATATATATATATATATATATATATATATATATATATATATATATATATATATATATATATATATATATATATATATATGCAAATTACAATGGCCATTTTAACAAATATTGTTTGTTTACTATTTACTATTTGCTTATAAAATGTTTTCACTATGTTACTTGTCAATTGAATATTCAAAATGTGGCGATAAAATTGAAAAGAGTTTAGCAAAAATCCCTTTAGACGTTTAAATATTCAAAGTCAGAATTTACGTGAACCTGTAAGGAGCGGAACCTGCGAAACACGCTCTAGTTAGTTTGAATACAACCACAATTTAACCAGTAATTTGTGTTAGTCTTGACTTGAAAAATGAAATGACGCTATGCTTGTAACCGACAAGATGTCAGCGAAAGATATATAAATCGTGAATGTTCTAAATGTCCTGATTTTCTTGCACCTATTATTATATACTCTTGTTAACGTTTCCATTTTGGCTCCATCGTTTATCTAACTTTTAACAAGTTTTTCCCATTAATCATAAGAAGTGTTTTTTTTGTCATAGTGTACCTTGAAATTAATTTATCCTTATTTAGTCACGGGCGAGTACTCCATATTTAGGATAAAAATTACATAATCAAATTACCAGATGTGTTTGTTGGCCGTTTAGATACTAAATAGAAGAAATTGCATTGAATGTATTGAGTTTGGTGAATGGTGTGTTGGCCTGAAGTACTTTCGTCAACGTGATTACATATTTTGTTTCTTCTGTCTTTGGTAAATCCGTTTGGTTCTGCATGAACTAAGTGTTTCCTGGGTTTGCTATGTCTAATGTATATTAATGTACATATGTTAGTTGCTTAAACCAGGAATATAAAAATAGTCTAACATGTCTTCAAATATCCAAGTCTAATTATCAGTAAAAAATTTTGTAATATATATATATATATATATATATATATATTATATAATGCATCTAATTTATAATTCCGTTTCACATTTAGCGTTATTTATTTTCTACATGCCAATCAGTTCATACATTTATGTTTACGTCATCATTTCACTTATTCATCAGATGGTTGACCGTCTGTTTAGATCATTATAACTGGCAAATTGATCCGATGTGCCAACACCCATCACTCTGTGTACTGAAACATTCCAATCATATAAATTAAAAACCAAGCGAATGATATCAGTATTTCAATATGGATTTTAAGCCTTCTTCTCCAAGTCAAGTAAAATCACCTTAGTACACATTATAATTATAATATCTGTTAGTCGGATCATAAATTTAGAAGATTGATTTATTTGATTTGATTATATTCCATTCTATTTCTCTTGCGTTACTGTTATAAAATGTTAATCCTCCATAAATAAGTAATTGGTCTCACGCACAAACAAACCGCCAGATAAAAGTATTGCTTAGATGTAATTTTTTTCAGAGATGAATAGAGAAGGACGAGGAGAATTGAGACAGTTCGTAGTAATTAGAGACATAAAGTTATTTCACAGTTCATGCAGGTGTGAATATTAGTCCAATTTCATGCGAATGTGAAACACCATTTTGTAAATACTCATGTTTTGATGTTTATAATGGTGAGGTTAATGATTTATTTCTATGAAGTGTTGAATAACCAATTTGCGTAAACGTCTTTGGCGTTATCTAATGAAGATTTTACTTTAGTGTCCTAGTATCAGGGTCGCGCACGATATCGCTTTTCCGGAGACTCCAATTTTGACCTAAACAGAGGGGTTGTTCGTTTATTTTAATTCGTAAATTGAGACTGTTTCACTCTGGTAATGTTTGCGTACCAGGCATGAAATCATTATTTTTTATTTTTGAACTAAATACTATCTTTTTATTTTATGACTGACAAAGTGAATGTAGACCTTATTTTGATGGGTTATTCTCATTATTTTGTCCATCACACATATAGACGAGAAGGAGAAACGTGTTCTCATCAATTGAATATCTATAGTGCGTTACATTACTTATCTGCTTAATCTACCGTTTATTTTTCTCAGCACGAAATGTTACTTATAAATGCTCAAAGTACTGTAAATTGTATTTTTTAGATTTTAGGGTTGAGACCATTTAACATTCATTTTATTCGATTTAACTGTCACTTAAGGTTGAATTCAATTTGCTTTGACGCTACGTCGTCAGGTACAATTCTGTTTCTAGTCGAGTGTTAGTAATATCGAAGTATATAGATGCTTGTTAAGAAATATTTTTTAGCAAAGCGCATTGTAAACTGACCAATAAATGTAATAAAATTTTACAAACCTGCTCATTTTGCAAGAATTCAGAAACAAACACATACCAAAGCCTCGTAGATATCACTAGGTTATGAAGCGGGTTTTAGTGAATAATGCAGTATGGAATCGATAGATTTTTTGCATCAGTTAGTTTAACAAAAGTGATTTTAATTTTCTCTAAGTGTGTATTCATTTAATAGCGATGACAGATATGTTTGGCAAAGTTCTGTTTTTGTTCGCATTACTTTTTCCGAGGAAAAATGTTGAAACTTAAGAAATAATGAGCGTTTGTTATGATTTTCATATTTGATGTTGGAGACTGTCGGCATGCCGTATATTTAACTACATCTGCAATTCGATTGGTGCATGCCAAATTCCAGTTTTTGATTCTGATTAAATTTCATCGACACACTGCTTCGACAGAATTCTATCAATTCATGACTTTGAAAGCCAAGAATGATATTTTCTAATTAATTTCTCTCATGTCTAGAGCGGATGGATATCCTTTTGTTCAAATAAAGTAAATCTTTGCCAGGTTAGGCTGATCAAACAATAATTGATTGCGCAGGTGGTTGTAACAATTCTTTAAATCAAGTTTGCAAGCTTGGAGTAAATACCAACCCTATTGTAATTAACTAGTCGTCTGGCGGTAGTCTTGTTATGTTGTTCGACGACTGGTTAAATACAATGGGGTTGGTGTTTACCTCAAGCTCGCAAACTTGATTTAAAGAAATTTTAGACTGATATTTGAATCGTAACTAAGCAAATTCCAGTGCGTACTGCCTCAGTTGGTAATTTTTTAAAGTTTTTTTTTAACTTTTCGTTTTAGATTTACTTCTTGAAGCTACATCTTTTAAAAGAACGTATCGTGATAAAAGGTTATATAGTGTTATTATAGCACATATGCAAACGCCAGATTATTCAATTCTATGATTTGCTGAAATTGCGAAAGATTTTACATTTTTCCTTGAAATCCGCTTTTGTACGTTAAATTAATGCTACTAAAAAATGACGTTATTTTTGTTTCTTAGTGAAAAAACTACACAAATCCGCCCGATTTCAAACACTGCAATCACATTCGCTCCTATTTATGATACTAGCCAACTGGTTCCTATTTGATACTTCTTTTTGTGTCTGTCTGTTTTTCTCGTTCACAACACGAACCTAATCACAGCCCAGTATTTTTGACAAGTTATTATTTTAAATACTTTTATTGGTTGTATGTAAAATGTCAATGCTGAAATTGATGTTGTCCTTATGATGTATCAATTTGTTATAGTATTCGTTAATGATTAAGCTATCAATATCCTTGTTTTATGCTAGATGACGCGACGAAAAAAGACGCAACAGAATTTTCTTGCTCCGTTATTGACCTTGGTAGAAGTGGTAGACGGAATAAACGCATCTGAAGGAAGGCGTGTATGGTCCAATTTGTGACTATGTTCTGGAAATAAACACAAATCAAATTAAACACTGAAAGCAAGTTTTTCCTATTTTTATCACTGTTCGTCTTGCCCTACTTCATAACAACAGATTGGAACAAGTACAGAGAACCTCATTCCTTATACATGATATGTGTTCTCTTTACTACTGATCATTGTTTGTGGTTTGGCGCATGTTGATTCGCTCTGTCATGTTTTTAGAATCAGTGCTTGCAAAAGGTCACACACCATAACTCAAAAAGTCAGCTTAATATAGCACCAATTGAAAGTGAAATAACATATCTACGTAAAAATTCTCTCTGTGACGCCCTATGCTCAATTTTTTCACACAGGCTAACCGTGTTTTCTATTTTTTTAATAGATGCCTTTTTATACGCGTGATATGGAATACATCTAGCCGTTCAATTAAGTTACGCTTGCCAAACGGATTGTGGCGTTACGAGATTATTTGACTGGCGATTTCGATGCTAAAATGAGCTATTGTACTGTTTTAAAAAAAAATTATTAAACGTTTTTCCACTTCTCGATACAATGCCTATGTTATGGCTAGCATTTCAAAATGTTTGATTTTAGGCCGTTAATAATGTATTCGCGGCTTTAGGCAAGATATAATCTTTAAAATATGGCGTCTCTATGAACTAAAAATTACAATTTATTTAAATCTACCTGATGTTTATTATTTCACTTTAACTTCGTGTGGTAAAAAACTACCAAGAGGCTTGGTCCTGACAAGTTTGGTGCGATTTGTACTGTTAAAGCCATTTGTAACGGTTGTCATTTGATTATATACTAAGGAAAACCGTAATGAATTGATACGTATGCCAATACATGAAGCCGTTTATCGTTTTATTCTATGTTGCGCTATTGATCAAATTATGTTATTTTATCCTTCTTTGTATACACAAATTGGTTCTAAGTAGAACGAGTTTTCTGTTTTGGATTTGACTGCATTTATCTTGTGCGGGACAATAGATGGCACTCTTAGGTCGGTATAATCTTGAATTTTGATCGTTTTCAGTTGCTCTGCTTATTGGTTTCGATTGATTGACTGAAAATGACGTTGGATCAAGATTTTCCATTGTTTTCTGTTTGAATGTTTGCCGAAATGTAAAAAAGGCAAAGAATTGATAAGGTAAACTGGATTAGCATAACCAAATGTGCTGTTTTACGTATCTAATTGGCCATGGCTGGGTTTTGGCTATGCAAATGCTCGTTTAGATCGAGTAGCCGTTGGAGCCACACTTTCCCATTGGCTACAAAAATACCATAATGAAACAAGAGATGACATAGCGCAGCTGTTAACAAACGCAAACGCTTGTTTAGTTCCTTATCATTTTTAAGCGTAAGCAGTAAGTTCGGATTACACTAGGCTGGTTCTATTGGAACGTAGCAAGTTTAACACGTTTTCATTTAAACGCTTCTCTATATTAAAGAAAAAGTTTCATTTTGCGCATAGTTATGCTTTTTATAATGTATTTTGATGAACTATACATTTTTCTATCGTACATGCATCACAAAATTCTAAGTCCGTTATGGTTCGTTAATTTATTGTGGGCTAAGCCCACATATTGTTTGTTTGCTCTCCTATTAGCATTTTGTTATATTGTAATGTGTTTAATTAGCTAGATTTAGGTTAATAACTTTACTGAGCAAACGTTTACACTCTACCGTATATATATATATATATATATATATATATATATATATATATATATATATGAATGCTGGTCAGAGAGAATATTGCTATTTGTCTTTTGCTTCATAACTTTTAATGCTCAAACTCGTTATCATTATGCCTAGTGCGTTGAATATTACGATAATGGTTGTGGGCATCGTGTGAACCTTCATTTCTATTATAACGATTGCTTTTACTATGACTATTCTATATTTTCTGTTAAATTAATTTTTTTTTATTTTATAAAAATTCTTTTGCTTTGCCGCTTCTGTCGCTAACGTTAATGTTTCGACGTTTGCCTATCTTTGTCAGACTTTTCTGTTTTATCCGTTGACATGACGCTAATGTTCATTAATTTTTCTATTTTTTCTCGCGTATGTTTAGAATTACTACCTCCTGACCTCAAAAACTACACTGATTGTTTACACCTTTATTACATTTTTCTGTGCTACAACATAATATTGTCTACATCATAAATTTAAACGTAAAGGTTTATTGCCTATGTTAGAAGAAGCAAAAGGCGAAGAAGAAGAAAATTGAAAAGACTTTCACCTATTTTATTTGTCCTCGTTCCCCTTGATAATGAAATAAACAAACTAACATTGAAAAGAACAAATGTTTCCAAAGAAAATACTTCCCTTACCAGGGAAAACTCCATTTTTTTAATTTCAAACAACTTCCTCGGCATACACTTTTTAGATGTCTTTATTTTATGATATGGGAAATAATTTCCGTTCAAACTTTGCATAACAATGTAATCGTAAATGAAATATGCTCTTCGTGTGTGTTTCCTTGTTATCTTGGGTTGGTTTATTACTAATGTTTTCCACATGACAATCGCATAGTCGACAGGTGAGATTATTAATGCAAATATCTTTATGAACACAAGCGCAACTATTCGTCTAAAACGGATTTTATTTATAAAAAAAACGTCTTTGTGATAAATAATAATTGGTTGTGCAAGTGGTGATAAAAATTATTTACATAAAGGTTGCCAATAATAATATCAACACCAACTTCATTATCTTTACATTTATCAACGTTTACTAAGCGTTGTTTAAGCTAGCAAAAGCGATTCGCTCAGTGGATCGGTTTCGTCTTTACTGAGAACTCGTCAAGTAACATCCTGACTTTTACCGCGGCTGAATCACCTTTTCTACCTTATGTAATGCTTAGTTTATATTGACAAATTTCTATATAATGGGATTTGTGTTTATATGTTTTATTGTTCTGATTATTCTATAGTAGGCAGAAAATGGTATAGATAAATGATGCATTCTTTAATGCGAAATTCGGTGACGAGCTAATGTCAGAGGTTAATGTGCTGATACGAGAATAGGCCTATGAAAATAATCAGACCTAACGAGAATGGATCAAACTTTGACAATTTCTATTTGAAAGCAAGTGAAGGCGGTTGGGATGAATTACAATGAAAATACCATAGGCGCTTTATGCAATAAGCGTCGTATGCTGGCATGACAAAATAATGCCGAAATAAGACATTCCTAGTTATTAATGCGAATTAGGAAGAGCAATTTGATTGGACCAGAAAGAAACTTTTTAGGTTTAATGTGGCCAAGATTGATATTTAGATATCAACTTCACTAGCTGATAGAATAATGGAAGAAAAAGAATATTTCAGAAAAGCAACGTGTTCCTTGTTCGAAACAACAATACAAATAATACTGGTGCAATTAACAAATTACGACATTCACATACTTGCTATAGACTTTCGTCTGCTAGGTTGGTAACTATTACTAGTCTGCCTGATGCTTCGTGTTTAATTTTCCATACATATCAGTGGTACCAAACGGTTACTACAATTTAAGCAAACTAGAAAGGCCGAACAGTTTTTAGTGCAAGAAATTTCTCTCATTCAGGTAAGTTTATTTTTATATTAAATGTAATTAATTTTAGTCAATTTTTTGCTAATATTTATCCAATAACCAAATATAAACATAAATATGCGTATACATAATCATATAAATAAACGAAGATATTTGCATGTACATGCGATGTACTGCACGTGTATCGAAGTTGTGTTAGTTCTTTGAGATTAACGAGTAGACACATTTCTGACTTAAATTGATTAATATGGTTTAGGTGAGTTACTTTAGTTAATTAATGTTAAGCCTTATTCTATTCTGTACGCACGCACATGATATATACTCATACGTGTCAAACAATACAATGCTAAATACAGAAGTATCGAAGTTTCAGTATTTTGTTAACTTTCTTTTTTGTGCCAGTGAACTTACTTATGCTTCTTGAAGGAATGGCGTTGTTGCGATACTGAATTAATTGAAATTACCTGATCTGCGTTTTGACTAACGCAGCTTTCATTGTTCCAGTAATTTTCTTTTTTCATAATATTTCGATCTACATTACCGTAGATCTTCATCAGATGCTTCATTTGTTTCGTGAAATGCATCTGATGATGATTTACGGTAATGTAGATCGAAATATTATGAAAAAAGAAAATTACTGGAACAATGAAAGCTGCGTTAGTCAAAACGCAGATCAAATAACTTACTTATGCGTTTATAAACTGGCATCACTTATTCGTCTCAACCATCAACCTATACGATCACGTTACCCGAAAATGATTTACTTCAAACTAGTAAAAGAGCTAATCTTTATTTTCAAAAAATGCTGTTTTATCCTGTCAATGTTATTCTACCGAATGGCTTTTGCACAGGGTCGTAAATCATAAAATATTTTTTAAAAAGGTATAAAAAGTAAAATTTCATTTAAGTATTCTTTGATTATGTAACTATTACTGGCGTCTCATCAGGTAAACATCCGTCATATTTTGCATGCATATATATATATATATATATATATATATATATATATATATATATGTGTGTGTGTGTGTGTGTGTGTGTTCATTTCTACAACCACAGCCTCATTGTTCACATTGCTGATTAAACTTTGCTTTCTTATTATTCAAATAAATTATATATTAGGTATTGGATAATGTGAAATATTCGCGTTTCTCCATAAATGACGAAGGTTCGAGAAAGCTATTCTGCCTTTCGCGATTCGTATTCTCACCTCGTTGGACATATCAACTAATTTATTGATAGAGTTCCCAAGATATGTAAACATGTCGACTATGTCTGGGTCTTCATTCTGCAGTCGCAGCATTGGAGTAAGTGGTGGGTGATCCTGTTGCAGTATCTTACATTTAGAGGGTGATGATTTGAGACGCTTACAGGTATTCGATCATCGTTGTTTGAGAAGTATTGCACATGTTGGTTATCAACAACGAATAACTAACGTTGACATCCGTAGGCGTATTTTTGGATCTGCCAATAAGTGCTCATCGTTAGAAAATCAAATAAGGCTCCATCAACTTCGTTGGCTCGGTCACGTGTTGCGTATGCCATTATTTCGATTGCCCAGTAGAGCTCTGTTCTCTCATCCAGCACTAGATTGGCGTAAGAAACAAGGTGGGCAGATTTTGACATGGCAGAAAAAGTTGAAGTCACTTACATCCAAATTGGGTAGTTTAGGACCCACTTGTCTGCCAGGATGAGATCCTCGTGCGCACCACAGTTCTTGGCTAGAAACCCTTAGCGATATGGCATCGAATCGAGCTCAGTGGCGATCTTGTTGCAGATGTCTAGTAGAATCATCTTCGTAACTTTCCTTTCTTAGAAAGGCAAAGTTAGCTGTGAGGTTTCGTTTGTTTATGACGTGATAAAGTGAAAGCCGCAAGGAATCTGTATTGCTCAGGTTGCCTTTCCCGAACGCTAACTTGGTAATAATGGTGTTGTGGAGGGGTTAATTTGCCTCATTTCTGTGATTTATCCTGATAAATTTATTCATAATAACTAGGTATTCCTTTCTCTCTACCTCACACTAATAATTTGTTTGATATTTTATTTCTGTTTTCATTTATATATTTTTTCACTAGTTATGGCAGCGAACCATTAGGCAATTTTGACTTTTGTATAGCTGGACATGAAGATGATGATGATGATGATGATGATGATGATGATGATGATGATGATGATAGTTGAATAATGTAGAATAGGCAACGCATCCAGTTAATCGGTTTCGTCATTATTGAGAGCTTTTCAAGTACTATCCAGAATTTGCCGTGGACAATACATGAAAATTTTTCAATAAGGACGAAACCGGACTACTGGATGAATTTCCTTTTCTACATTACACAATACGTAGTTTCTACAGACAAATATATTTAAATAATGCGGCAGGTGTTTACATCAATGTCACGAACTTCACTTAAATAATTTTTATCACCGCTCTCGCAATCAATGTTCGGTTAATTACATAAATGCCTGATTTAATATCGATTCCCCAGTGTGTTGTCTGTTCAATAATGACAGATTGGGGGCAGTTGGTTGGAACATTAGGCCTATAGAGATGCTATATAGACTCTATCTAAAGGAAATTCTAACCAAGAAATGTTAATTAGTATATAACTAAAAATTGTTTGTAACCTGCAGTAGGGAGACTCATTGGTTACAACAGCAGATTCCGAAGCGGATCTGCCAAAGGTGGAGCCCTAACCGCGGAAAATCATTGATGGAATGTAATGGATTCCTTATAAGGTCCGGTCAGTTCGATGAAATCTCTGTTCTACATTATGCAATGCTTAGATTATACTGGCTAATGTATGCACATATTGGGACTGGTGTTTACATCAACGTCGCAAACCTGATTTAAATTATTGTGGTCACCGCCTGCGCAAACAAAGCTCGTTGAAATTTTGTTTTTCGTGTCAAAGTTTCTACTCGGAATGCCTTTTTCACAGGACCGCATATCATAACAATCTTTTTGAAAAACTAAAAGATTAAAATTTGTTTAAATGGCTTTATTTAGACTTATTGGTTGATTGTGTAACTATTATTGACGTCTCACTAGATGGACATCTGCCATTCGTACATGAATATATATATATATATATATATATATATATATATATATAACGGTGGTATGTTTCTGCAGTAAAGGGAAATCAGATGTATTTGATTACATGTAAGTTCACTATACAAACACTCATAATGTATGCGTGTATGCGTTTACAACTGAGAAGTATTCAGATAATTGTAATTGCATGAACGTGTAAGTTCATGTAAGTTGTTGTACTTCAGTGATTAAATGTCGCTGCAACTTTGCACGCGTTTGACTACTTGTTTATGCTCCCTATTTGGTGTTTTGTCATTATGGCTGCGTCAATTTTTACGGAGGGGAGATTAATACGGATAACCTATTTGTAAATTAATGGCAAGAGCAATTATCAAAAGCTAGCAATAATTAAGTTAATAAGGGGAAATCAGACAACAAAATTATAGAGAATTACCTGCTGAAACAAGCATTGCAGTTATATTGTGAGGATATTCCATTTTTAACATAAAAGCCCAATCATCAGTGTATTATTCTATAGGAGACCTTATTTCTATTATATACTGTTTCATGGATGGTTGCTGAATAAATCGTAATTTTAATTTTAATAAAATATTATTTTAGTTTTAACAAATATTATTTTATTAATCAGATTTTACGCTCAAAAATAGTTAATTTTAATCCAGCATTCTCAATCTTTCACTGAAGTTAGTTTATGGTTTTTAATCATGCAATCTTCTCTTCCTGTTTATTCAATATGTCATTTCTTGATTTAACTTCAATTGATTGTCTAATAAAATTTGTCGATCTATTTCGCCCACATAACGATATACATCGGCAATCGTCCCAGTTAATTTTATCCTGTTTCCACTGTATGACATGCAAGGTCCGATCTATTAATGTGTCAATATTTGTTTGCAGTTTGTGTTCCTCTCATCTTACCTTAATTGATCGCATGGTTTCACCTAAACACACAAGTTTACGAATCTTGCCTGGAATTCCATGCACTCCTGATGTGCCCAACGCTTCAATTTTCCTCTTTTTGTTTAGGATGCTTGTTTTTAATTAGTTTGTATGTTTCATTTCGATGTTACTGATTTTACTTTCCTACTTAGTTTACCTATCCGGTATTGCCATAGCCTTACCACCGTCCCTCGATCTATTATTTCAAATTCTGATCTTTCTGTTTTCCCTGCTGCTTGCCTAACCTATAAAATCGTCTATACATTTTGAATCATCCGTGAACAATATGGATAGTCTTATACATTATATTCTAGTTTTCTCTCTAACCAGTGGAAGTTTACATTTTTCTAAATCACGAGCCTTTGTATTCAATATGTATAAATAGAAATCATGTTTAAGTGACATACCTTAAGAATTTGAATAAACAAGAATTTAAAATCTAATACACTTAGGAATTAAATTTTTTTTAACGAGGTACTAATTAACGAAATCTGAGCCACCTTTCTTATTAATTTTTTTCCTTATGTAATGGCAGCGGTTTACGAGTTGTACTACATTTTTCTATATTCATGCATTAGTTGTTGTCTAAATGAAGTTTTGTTCGTGACACTATTGTTCGCATTTAGTTGAGCTTTGCTTTCCATGGATTGATGTTAGATGTCATATGTTTACGGAGTAGTAATAACTAATGAAGTAAGGTGAGGCAATTGAAAGACTGAAAGAACTGAGAAGATTCAACAAACTCGCTGAAATATCACAGCCATTTAGATGAGACTGTGAAAAGGTGAAGGAGAGATAATCGAAGTGATCGCGAGAAAGACAAATACTGAAATCGTTAATTAGAAGCCTAAATTCGGAACAAATATGAAGCAATACTTACAAAGTGAAACGAAGTTTTACTGTTTAGCGGGTGTATTTGTAAACTGTATAACATTTTAAAGCCAGATGCGTCAGCGAAATTATCACAATTGTAATCCTTTATCCTGATTATTTAATACATCATATTCCTCTTATCTTTTCCTGCTAATAGACGAGGCCCCACTTACCATTTGGACTAACGAATTTTCAACAGCAAGTTCATTTGTACTATTGATCCTAGGTATTATTGAAATAGATTTTCTAATTAACATAGTCAATTTACTGTGTTTTCATATGAGGATACTGGTACAGCCTTCCCAATCTATTTGACGAATAGTTATTTGTGATTGCTCAGCTAGTTCCTATCTCTGAATGTGTTCATATTTACTCACTATTATATAATCTCTTTATACCCCAATCGGACGCGTAGTCTCCTCACATAAATGAAGTTACAGCATTTGCACTGTATTTTATATACCTCTGGCGTTTTGAAGAGTTCTAATTTTATTCTTTGATTTGGTAGTTTATTACCTAAGATGATTTTTTTGATTCAATGCAGTTCTGATGTTTTATTTTGCTCTTAAAAATCTTTTTATAACGAAAATTTTCACTACCTAGACTTTACTAACACCCTTTTAGTATGCCCTTCTTTACCTGCACTATTTCCAAATCTACATTCTTTATTACTTAATCTACTGTCGCTTCTATTATCTTTTGTGAATATCAATTGCTCCTGACTAGTTAAATAATCTTTCTCAATTCCTTTTGTTTATATTTTGAATTAGCTATTCCAAAAGTTCTTCTTAGTTTAGCTTTTAACATGCCTAGTTGAATTCATATAGGTTTGATTGAAGTTAAAAAGAATGAGGGTACACGAATAGTTATCCTTCTTATGGACAGCCTTTTCTAATATCCGGTCATTCCGTCCCAATTTGATACCACGGAATTCTGTTTCCTTTATAGTTCAGTTTCCATGTTTTATAGAGGCTCTGGTTACGCTTAGAGAATAAACCCTAAGAAGATTCCGGTACATTCCTTTCAGAGTGTTTGAATGCTTCCAGCCTTGTGTTTAGAATGCTCTGTGACGGCTGGAACTCATAGCCTGTCAGTGTCTTCTCCTAGATTAAGTTCCCCGAGGTTCTCAGCCATATTATCAACGTCTTCGTTTCTAATAACGGAATCAATACTATTACATAATAGAAATCAAAGATTTGAATAAAGCAAACGAATGAGATATTCGCTGGTATCGTTTGTCTTGCTACGTTAAATCTGGAATGTCCCAATCTACTCTGAAGAATAAATCAAGTTAAATTTACCTGTTATTCTTAACCAAAACTTTATCTCTGAAGATCTCAAGTAACAAAATAACTGGGTGTGCAGAAAAAAAATGATGTCTTGATAAAAAGATCGATAATTCAGGACAAAGCCAACAGACCATCAAACTAATACAGAGCACGCCGTGCTTGCTTACAAATCCCCTTTACTTTTAAGATTTTCTTCTGAAGTGCATTAGCCGAAGATTTTTTTAAATTATTGCTAACTTGTCTTGTGGTACCTCGTTTTCTCAAAACGTACCATATAATAGGGTTTCATGAATATCATGACTAAAACCTCTTAGTACCGTAACATTTCGTGATAGCCATGACCATCAAGGTTGCTATGAGCCCCTAGTTTTTATGCGGAAAATGCTAGTGGCTGCACTCCATATAAGTCAACAAAGCGTATTGGCCCAATGTCATATTTTCACATATATATTGCCAGTTTAATATAGTCATAGCATAAGGTAGCAAATGCAATTCATCAGGTAGACAAGTTTCGTCCATATTACGAAAAGCGACTGGAAGGTTTTTGTTGACATCAACGTTTCGTTCTTGACTAATGTCTTCTAAAACTCAGCTAACTCAAAGCTAAGCCAAACTAAACGAGTGCAGTTGTTTACAAACCTGGACAGCTAATAGCAGCTATATATTAAATTTCTGACTTACCGGCATAGAAAGAAACCGACGATAAACTTAGCCTACAGATCTCGACTTTTGTAATTATAGTAATGGATGGGCGGTTCCAGAATGAAAGCCAAATCATTCCCTTCGAGCTTTCGAGCCTAGTTGCGATCTACTCTTTGATTCACAGAAGTACAGGCGTACTGAAGAGTTTAAGGGCTATTAGGGATTGTTAACACGCGCTCGGGTTCTGTCGTACGGAAACTGATTAAAGTTTGCTGAACTTGAACATTTATAGCGTTATTGATGCGAGTAAGTGCGCATATAAGCTATAGGGAGCCCTGCAGAAGAACAGGCTACTTGAAGGCTTCCCGCACTACTAGTCGTTTTAAGTTTAGGACAGTTAACGCGAAATATGTGCGGCCAAATGGGGGACTGTATGCCAAACTGTCTGATCAGTGAAGCACTCGTGGTTCACCCCCGCTTGTAAAACAGAGTACAGCTATAGTTTGCTTCCAGAATGTTTTGAACTGGGTACGATGTCAGATCATCGTAAGAACTACATGTCGAATGATACTACACCTCGTGACTAGATTCCGTTGGTAGTTTGTGGAGATATGCAACTTGATAAGATTAAGGTTAAGGGAATGATTTGAGAGCCTGACGCCTGTTTTGCGGCCATTTCAGGTAAGGATCCATCAGTCCAAATTTAAATTACTAGCGCAATCCTGACATTGCTTGGCGTTTAAAGCAACTAGAGTTACCGGGATTTATCACTGCCACTATCTATCACCAGCCATAATTGATATTTTTTATTGGCAGGGAGATTGAGAGTTTGGAATTACACGGGCATGAAATCTTGGAAAAGGTTGCATACACAGAACATAGGGTACATCACAACGAGAACTTTAAGCCTTACATTCAATCAGAGTCTATTCTGCGAAACCAGATGGCAGAAAAGCCACGTCATATCTGACTCTGTTACTTGCGTCTAGAGAAGGAAAAATCACCTTTTATGGCGTATTAGCCCTCAATGAAAGAATTCGTGTTGTACGTATAACTAACCGCAGAGAACTGACTGACTTGAGAGGCACACGCCTTTACGTTACATGAGCCAGGAGATTGAATATCCAATGGCTCAAATGACACAAAATGACCAGCTGTGGCAGGTTTCAGTTTGTTAAACGTAAAATGGCATGGACTTTGACCAGTAAGAAAGCAGCATCTTGTGTCAATTACCTTCATCCTGGATTGCCATGTAGTTCATGGATGTAGTCATGGGTCTAAAAGCGTCCATTAAAGACAACGAGCGGTGCAAAAGATACCAACCCTGCTTCACTTCAAGGCTTTACGACAGTGCCGTTTTTGTTCACTTTTATACAGGTTCGCGACGTTATTAGTCATTCGACGGCATACGTTTCTTTAGGTTTCAACTCCAAGCTTGTATAAGCATATGTGTATATAATTTGAGACTTAGAAACATAATGCGTTTGACAATACACAAACGCCCTTTACCCACTATGTATATTTGGCTGAGGAATAGGACGGGAAAATATCCTATACGAATGTGTAAACCTGCAATGGTGAAGCTAACTTCATATAAAGTCTTCGACAATGCGACTTCAATACCAACTCAATAAAATAATGTATATGCCAAGTATGTAAAGGGAATCAACTCTATGGCTATTGTGGCACTTCCCTATACCGAAATTATGGTGTCGAAAAGTTACATGGTACCAAAACAATGGATTTCAATGTATTCTGAAGTTCAACAAAAGTGAAAGTGACAACTATTTCTGAACACCTGTTACTCCAGCAAGAATTTAATAGAATTTATGTATCCCGAATACGAACAAAAGTGCATTAGATTCAAAGTCTTTTAACTCATCCACTACGTCAAAGAATCCTCAACAATAAATGTTATTTTCAGTCATATAACGATTTATGTTCTTGGTAAGTCTTTACATCATAAGGGGCTTTATGACCTAAAGTTTCAACTGGTCTCTCCTGACCAGTCATTATAGTACAAAGGTGTAAGGCGATGCTAGATAGGCTCTACATAAAGAAAAACATGACGGAAACATATATTGCATTATAACTGAAAATTGCAGGTAATGTGCGCCAGAAGTTCTGCATGAGTGAAGTTTCTAGACACTGAACCAAATGTGTCCAGGTTCGAGCCACTGTTGATGTAGTTCTAGGAAAGATTTAACGACATATATTTTTGTTAGCCCTTCCAGCTCAGATCTGCCATTATAGAACAGAGGGCACACTATCTGGAGAAGTGTTACTGAATGGAAGTTTAGTGGAAGGATTTTGATATACATGCAGTTAGTAAATACTAAACTTAGCGTAAAGTAGCAAAGGAAATGCATCAAATAGACCAGTTTTATCTGTTTTGAAAATTCGTCAAGTATATGTCAGAAGTATGCGAGACCGGCGCATGTTTGCTTCTGAGACTTTATCTCATATCGCTGTCACGCCCCAGCGCACACGAAAGGCAATTTTCAATTATATATCAACTTATGCTTCGGTTAGCATTTACTTTAGACGGAGCTGATTTGGCATCTCTTCGAATTTAAGTTCTAACTAGCCACTTCAGATCTATCATTATCACGCAGACGAAATGCTACCTGACGAAGTGTTATTCCACGGAAGTTTCCACATTATACTTTTGAATATATATATATATATATATATATATATATATATATATATATATAAGTTGCCAGTATAAACCAAACTTCGCATAAGGACGTAATTGAAATACACAGACTAGACCGGTTTCTTTCTTACTGGAAGCACATTGGCTTCAGGTCTGGCACATACACTGCGCCACTCATTCCGCACAACACACACAATTTGCAGTTATATATCAATTAATATTTATGTTTGGCCTGTCTACATACTTCGTCGGGAAGTGATATTCCCGTTAAGGACAACACCGCTCTACTTGATGAAATTTCTTAGCTGCCTTATACTATGTTTAGTCTATAATTACAATATATATACATATATATATATATATATATATATATATATATATAATAAAAATCCCTCCTGTCTTCAATTCGTTACCAATTCAGCAGGTGACATGTTTTCTACTCTAAAATGATAGATTTGGGGTGGTTTATTAGTACATTTGGTCGAAGTAGAGGCAAAATTAATTCCATTTGAAGGAACGTTTAGCGTATAAAATTTACTGGTATAAAAGTGTGCGGTAGGAAGGATGCAGTGCGTAAGTGAAAGACTTTGAAGTAAATATACCCATGTTCGAGCGCCGATCGTGGCAAATACTAGCTAGATCTTGACAAGTTCCAAACAAGGACGAAACTGGTCTATTAAACTAATAGCATTTGCTACCTTGTGCAATAGTAATTTGTATTGACAAAATATATAATCAAAATCCTGTCATAAAATGTATAAATATTTATAAAAAATGCAAACAAAACATTGTGAATAACAGAAAAGTGTATCTCCTTACTAAGCCTTGACATCTGTATTATTTGTAAATTTATTAGTGGCGAGCACAAACTCATATAAATTTTGTTCCGAGCCACCAGACCGGAAATGGCCTGCAATTTTTCACGTCATTCCCGATTTGATTGAATTTTATTTGTTTTGTTTGGGCATATTTTAGTATTACTGTCAGTACGGAGCCCTAAATATCCGACCAAGATATCTCTTCATAAAATGGACCCCAAACCTATTGGGAAGGCATCAATGAATTCAAGTCATATATTTAATGGTTAATCGCGGATTTGAAGCTCAAAAATAGCTTTCACAACTATGGAGGCGTCTTTTAAGACTTTTAAGACACGGATTTATATTTATATATTTGACTTAATTAGATTCTTAAATTCAATATATAACAGTTAAATAATGTTTGTTGCGGAGAACTAATATATATGCAAGTATGTATTAGGTATTTGCGAACCTAGTAACAAATTAGTTCAGTTGTGACCAGAAGGATAAACCATGCTGTCTTTTGTTTATCCTTCTGGTCACAACTGAACTAATTTGTTACTAGGTTCGCAACACCTAATACATACTTGCATATATATTAGTTCTTCACAACAAACATTATTTAACCTCTTATATATTGAATTCAATGATGTCATGCTTACCGCGAAATGTGATAACTGATATCGATCAAGGCCAGAGTTTATGGATTTACTGAAGTAACATGTGTTCAGAAATAATTGTAATTCTCAATTTCGGTGTACTATAGCATACATTGATATCCATCATGTTAGTACCATGTACCAACTTGAAAACCATAGTGTTAGTACCATGTACCTTTTCGGTACAATAATGTTGGTATCGGTTACTAACACAACTCATAGTGTTAGTGTCCTTTAAAGACTCTGTATATATATTATATAGAATGAGCTAGCGTTGAAGTCGCATTGTCGAGACTATACGATGTTAGCTTCACTATTGCAGGTTTACACATTCGTCTAGGAGGTTTTATCGTCCTATTATCCCACATTCCTCACCCAAAATATAATGTGGTTAAAGGGCGTAATAGCGGCTCCTACTGATGAGTCGCCAGTAAGCACGAAACGAATGTGCATGAGATTGTACTTTCTATTCATGCTGCCTTTGGTTTATCTTCTTGGTCATGACTGAACTATTTTGTTACTAGGTTCGCAACACCTAATACATACTTAAGTTCGATCCTGTCAATTTTCTCGGCTGCCAAATATCTTGTTTCAATCCTACACAAATCCAAATGCTTTTAGAGGTAAATTACAATCTATACAGTAGATCTTATAAAACAGGAAGAAAAATTTTGATGCTCAGATTTAATTGATCTGGTTACCAGCTAAACGTATTATATTTATGCTCGGCTGGGTTTTGCATAATTACTTGATTCTCGCCTACAATATTTGTACAAATATTTCGATGGTCATTGTCAAGTACATTGATCAGGCGACAGCTGATCAAACCAAATAGAGCTATAGATTATATTTCAATCAAGCTTGCGAGTTCGATATAAACAACAATCCAATTATGAATATATAGACTTTTAGTATAAGCTAGGTAATATGTAATTTAGAGAAGAAATTTCATCTCCTAGACAGGTTTCATCCTAATCAGGAACTTTTCAAGGTGTCCAGAATTTTTCCGCAGACAGAGTTACCTGAAGAGTTCCAATAAAAGACGAAACCGGTTTACTGGATGAATTGCCTTTTCAACATTACACAATGCTTAGTTAATTCTGACAAATGTATGCATGATGGTATACAACAAGCTCAAAAATGAGGTTTAATTACCTGTTATTATCGCCCGAAACAATTAATGATCGCTTAAAGGTTTCTATTGCATTCTTTGGTGTGATGAACTGTCAACTGATGAAGGCACTCGATACTGAGTACCGAAATATGTTAAGAAAAACAGATGAACTGGAAAACAAATACACTTTTTATTCAAAGGAAAGATTTCATAAATTAATAAATAGTAAGGAGTGCGTCCCTCGATTAAGCTTCACCGGAAATACCCGCTTTCCAGTACGGAATAATCATGGTTTTGTAACGTATAAACTGGCTGGTATGATATTAGTGAATATCTTATCGGTAGTCTAGTTTTTAAGGTGATTGATTATAAAGTTTTTGTTTTTAGCTCACGATTAAATCGCTATCATCCCTAAATTTGACGACGAGCTGAATATGACGAAGTCCACGATATAAAAGGTAGTTCATTTTCCAGGCCAAGATACGATCTCTCACGAATAGTTAGAATAACAGTGGTTTCCATATATTATTTGTCGTGGCAAACTAAAATGCCTGCGTTATTTAATTTAAAACCACAAGGTAAGAATAACGTTAACATACCCGTTTAGTCAAATAAGTAATAAAATGTTCATAGACTCGCAATTTGTAATCCAGTATATATAACAAATTTATGTTAAATGTGATATAAGGCTTTTCTTGAGTAATCTGTGTTTAGAAATATTTTAGGCAAAATTTTAGCGAAATTTAGCATATTTCTAAACCAATCGTTTTGGTGCCCGTTACATATTGGTAAATATTATATATATATATATATATATATATATATATATATATATATATATATATATATATATATATATGTATAATTTTATTTGAAATTGCATGGCTGAAGACTTGATATCTAGTTGAGACTACTCTCGCTTTCATTTAAACAGACAGAAAAGGTTGCAACGTCCAACTGACCTGCATTTTTTGACCAAATATATACTGGGTTAAGATGCTGATGCTGGTTTCTACTGATGATCCGTTAGTAAGCGCAAAACATATGCGTGCAGGTGATTACAGCATTTGATCATGCTGTTTATGGCATATCCTTCTGCTCCTATTTCAGTTAACTTATTAGTAGGTTTGCCATACCAAACACGGGAATGCAGACACGTTAGCTCATCGCTAACAAGCATAAATAGCTGCCACAGATTTCATCGAATTATGTCATAATTGCCACTCAAATTTGCTAATTGTTGTCGATCGGGTCTAGTGTGTGCGACAATTTCAGATTTAACAGATGTTTAGAGTGGTTGTTATTCTGATTTTCAATGAAATTAGTTATATATCAAATTTATGAAATGCGTTCAATTCACAGTGTCAGCACGTATTTGAAACAGTACGAATGGTTTGAAGGCACAAAATGTGAAGTTGTCTGGCATATGCCTTTGTTGTTTAAGTCTTAGAAACTGTACCATCCAACTGTCTCAAATTCATAACCAAATATGTACGAGTCTGAGATTTAGAGCTGCTCCAACTAATGAGTCGTCAGTTAACGCGAAACTTTAGTAAATGGTGTTTTATATTTATTTATGCTAATTTTGGCTTTTACTGCTGGCTCTGTATCAAATACATAGCTTCATATTGCGCAACGGCTAATAAATAAACAGTTGTTTCAGTTTGGTTCGCATGTTTAGAACGCGTCTACTAGGCTAGCATACTGCAAGATAAACTTTGACCAATGTCATTCTGGTAGTGGTGGCATGATAATCAGTGGTAGCGGCGAGTGTGGCCACTTTCCGGAACGAAATTGACAAACGCCAATAACAGTATTGTTCTGTCAGAACCTGGTGTTCTGCATGTGAAAAATCCACTTCAATCAAGAAAAGTCTTACCTGTGTTAATTCAAATCTATACTAGTCCTAAATACGCCATTCTTTATTGCGCTCTTTCAGATGTCTTGCTCATTAGTCGTCACACAAGCGCACAAAAAACGTTTTCTTGATTTAAAAAAATATATTTTAAACACGTAGAAAATTCAACAGTCGTGCACTTGGCCTTAAATTTTATTCACAATTGCTACAAAAATTTAAAAGTTAACAGTTAACTGGAATCCATAGTTCTGTAGCAATTAAACCAGATATGCGACAACTGCTCGAGAGGAAAAGTAAAAATAATTTCAAATTTAAAGCATAGTTATTCACATTTGGTGTCAGATAACGAAACACTAGAAAATCTTAACAATACTTAATGGTCCATCCAACTGTACTTCTATTAAATAATTTCTTTTAAAAAATAAAGCAAGGAAATGACAATAGCAGAAAAAATATCCTCAAGTAATATGTACATAAATTTTGCATGGTTAACAGTGCAACAAATTCAAATGACAAGAAAATGACTATTGATTAATTTTTTGCGGAAGACATACCAAAATAAGCATTTGGAGTTAACGAGCAACTCCGTCATATGTACCAAGTAAAGCGGCAAAACATTTTAAAAAAAGATACAAAATGACATTAAAAACATTTGGCGCGTAGTTTGCATTGTAAATACGAGAAAACAAATATGAAAGGTTATATCAACCTTAATGTCAACTCCGATGTTTCTGATACTATCGCAGTTCGAAAGATCTGCTCAATATTTCCTGTTTAGAACAACACGATCATTAAAGAAAATTGTCAAAATGAAAAACACTAGCATGAGATCTTACAATTACTTAAATAGCTAACGGTTTCAATTTGCGTAGCTTCGTCAAGTGGAAGTATATGATGATGGTGATGGCTGGAGAAAATTAGTCAATTTTTAATCGAATGAAATTTATCTAAAAAATTTTATAATATTTATCGACAATGTGTGTAGGCTAGTTATTCATCGAATACACGAAACATTTAATAACCTATATGAATTCACAAAATACATTTAGAGTTATACAGTGGCGCTTTAGATCCATTTTGTCAACTGATTTTAGCGTAGATATGAGCCAGCGAAACAAAAAACATGGTATACCATTGAGCCAAATCGTTCCAATGACAAATTTTCCAACACATGAATTGTTAAAATAGTTAACTAACGAGTTAAATCCGGTGACAGATCACCTATATTTGTACAGTTTAAAAGATTCCTTTGAATTTGCTGAAAAAGTGGACAAATTGGGTGTTTTCTTTTCATGTTGTGTCGTTATTTATAAATATTTTCAAAGGAAACTATTGAGTTTTTATGTAATTATGTACGGGATAATTTTTCCAATTTTAAACTGAGTGAAAATCCGTTGGAGAGATTAGTGTACTTACTTTTTTCAGATACGGAATTCATGTTTAAAGGTCAACTATACAGACAGCAAGACGGGTTAGGAATGGATTCCGCTCTTATACTCATCATGGCCGATGTGCATGTTTGAAAGACAGGACTTTTATTTATAAAGTAAAATGAAACTGTACAATCGTTATATTGATGATTTTTTTGTCTGTGATAGCCGTGCGCCTTTCGGAGAACTGCTTAATAAACTCAACGAATAGCATCAGAATGTAAGATTTAAACTTGAGCACGAGGAGAATGATACTCTAGCTTCTATTGATGTTTTGCTCAAACGTAGAACTGATGACACATTGAAAAGATCAGTTTTGCATAAGAAACATAATCAACGCAAAATTTGCATTTCAACAGCTACTGCTCATTTAAATGGAAATAGAACTTAATTAAGACATTGTGTTATATGACATTGCGTATTTGATCGGCAAACTAGTTGTAAACTGAGTGGATCGCGTGTGGAACACTCTTATAATTAACGGTTACCAACCACAGTTTGTAGGTAAGTTTAAACCGAATGATACAATAAAACAAGTGGTTAATCTTTGTATTTCTCCAGTCGTCGAACAACCTAGAAAAACTACCGCTAGTCACACGCACTGTCGTGTTTCGACTTGCCGTGATCACCATCAGATTTCGATGACAAACTGACTAAAAAACGTAAATGTTCGTGAATGTATAAAAATTATACATCCAAAATGTCCAGTCAAGTCAAATGTATGCGAGACTGCTAGAGGTGAGATCCGCATGTCTAATTTTGCATTCCATATGTATGCATGGCGATTTGATCCTCACTAGTCAGTTTGCCGTCGTAATCTGATGATGATCATAGAATGTCGAAACGCGTCAGTGCGTACGACTGGCGGTAGTTTTGCTAAGTTGTTCGACGACTGTTTAAATACAATGGAATTGGTGTTTACTTCAAGTTCATAAACATTATTTAAAGAATTGTTACCACCACTCGCGCAATCATTGATTGTTTATATGTTTAGATTGTTGAAAAGAAACCTGTTTATATTCACTAACTATAAAAAGGTGAAGATCGCTTTGACTTTTAAATCTTTTGCAGGTGACTTGGTTATGATAACAGCCACCACCAAATCTCCTCTAACTAGTGTGGAGGATAAGGATACACTAAAACCTGCATCTAACCTTATATATAATTAACTCTCTCTCTCCTCTATATATATATATATATATATATATATATATATATATATCAAAGCACATAGCAACCTGATTGGTGCAAAATAAAACTGGTTTTGCAAGTAAATCTATAACTGAGCAGGTTTTGTCCTGTCAAATTTGCGACATGCCAACAAAGCGCTTTTGAATTTTGTCAAAAGCTAGGTGTTTTGGTACGCTTCCATATTTGAAAACGGTTTTTAAAAAAATTACGTTTTCCTGACTGTGCAAGCAAAAGCAATTCGTTCGTGCACTGGCATAACCAGGGCACTTTGAAAGCCTCATGTAAAACCGCGCTTAGTTACGTTTAATCTTATTCAACATTTGTGTACTTTTTATATTGAAGTAGAATTTATTTTTTGGTTCATATCTTCTGTACAAGCAGATGACCAGATGAAGCGAAAGCATTTCTGTGTAAATTTAAATGTTTTCAAAAAAATAATATTGAGTAAAAATGATTTGTGTTTTTGAAGAATGATTATCTAACCAAACACAATAATAAGAAGCGTATACCACAAGTATTACATTGAAAATGACTGTTTTTGCGTGGCCTGGGTATTTGACAGAAGCTCTGATAACATGTTCATGGAAAATGGAGTATGCCACGTCCATTCATATAACTTTCTGAACACAAACTGAGGTTATTTAGAAGCCAAACAGAAACATGATTTTTTTGGTAACCGAATAGCTAGATCAACTAAATTTTTTCGCTGCTGCTCACAGGACAGAAACGTCAAAGTAACTTAGTTTTAAAGACCATCCATCTGATAGATCAAGGCTACATCCTAATTCAGCACTAGCTCAATAATAGCCAAGGATTCCCTAGAGGCTTGAGCCAACGTAACACTGGCTTGTTGTAAAGTTCTAAAACACCATGCCAATGATAGGAAAGCCTACTTCCTTAATGTAAGCGGTTTAACAGTTTGAACGTGAAGATAAATGATTTTAAAGATGCTGGAGGATATTCATATCTGTCAGAGCATAATCTTTTTTCATGCTTATTTTTATTTTTGGAATGCTATTATTTAAAAGAAATAATGTTTTACGAGACAAGATGTAGCATAATTGCCTGATCTACAATTTGTCGTTTTAAACTTTAGTTGCTGTGATAAGCGATCAGTTGAAACACATTCTCGGAAATGAGTTTCAAAACATTCAGAAAGAAAGTGTGATCATGTGGTTATTTTTGCGAGTTGGTTTAAGTAAATTCGCATATCAAAACTGGTCAATCACATTAAATACGAAATTTTCATCATATTATCATATTGCGGGTTTTTGGTTATTATAGCGCGAATCTGAGAGACAGTTTATAGTCATTCAATAAATAATGCGCTAATTCAGTTGGCATGATCGATCAATTAAAATGAAAACAATTGGCACATAGACACAGGCTTTCATTGGTATAATACAGCCGATCTGATCAGTTGAGAAAGCTGAATGTTGCGCTTATTAAAATTCGGATAATTTGTGCCACACATTCATTTTGGTAGTAGAATACAATTGTGTTAACAAAAAGCATTTGTCCCTGAAAATAAGCAGAGCAGTGGTGTCAATTAGCAAAATACATACTACAAAGTATAGAAAGGTACTGACAGAAGTGCTATTTATTAATAAATGTTATTCCGTGGATTGTGGCTCTTCGTTCTTATATCTTGAAACATGAAGAATTTAATTACTATTGCTTGATATATATATATATATATATATATATATATATATATATATATATATATATATATATATATGATTTCCGACGACTGCCAAAAAGTTAGGGAGCCAGTCAGGAACATAAACTGTTATATATAACTCTACAAAATAATCTATTCTTGTCATAATACTTATAATAAACTGAATTAAAATATGACGGAGGGATTTTAAAACAATATTTAACTTTACATTAGTATACATTGCATTGCACTTCTACTGGCAGATGTATATACGTGCGCTATCTGGAGCAAACGAGACTGAAAGCAATAATTGATCGGTGCACAGTTCACAAAATGTATATAGACTATCTATCATTATACTAAATGCAGCAGACCAACCTAAATTCATAAAAAAGCAACATGAAGACGATTCAGACGTCATATTCACTTTCGTGGTTGACAAAGACCAATTGCCCATTATTGGTCATCCTACTTACTCGAGGTGAAAATTAATAATTTGACTAGCAGCCACATAGAGTCTAATTTTTGTACAAACATTGATACTTACTAACTTCAAATACTATATTATATATATATATATATATATATATATATAAACAAATATGTATAAATAAATAAATAAATATATATATATATATATATATATAACAATATGTATAAATAAATAAATAAATATATATATATATATATATATATATATAAATAAATATGTATAAATAAATAAATATATATATATATATATATATATATATAAACAAATATATATAAATAAATAAATATATATATATATATATATATATACTCTATAAACAAATATGTATACAATAAATAAATATATATATATATATATACATATATATATGCATGAAAGGCGAAATCAGTCTGAAGTAGATTGTTATTTTAGTTTAATTAAGATTTTTGTAAACCGAGAAAAAATATATATTTACATAAATAGGTGTTGAATTAAGTTATGGCAGGACTTTGTAGACAATATGTACAATAGTATGGTTTTGATTATAATACATGCAATAAATCACTAAATGAATATGTTGATATTTTATTTGGTTTCTCTCAAGTAGCCGTTTATATATGCGTATAGGGAAGAAAATATTTCTGGAAAGTATCATGCAAATTAATAAACACTATTTATATATAAGAATCAATAGCGAGAAAATCTAGCTTTAGTAAAAATTAACTAATTACACTTTATTTATGTTTAAAAATAAATTCATATATATATATGCCATATATATATGTATATATATATATATATATATATATAATTAAAGGTAAATCTGGAAAGAATGTTCGTTTTATTGTAAGAAACACCACAGCTTATCGTCTTGATTGAAAAACGACTTATTATAGCTTTTCATACTTATATATATATATATATATATATATATATATATATATATATATCATTTTAGTAGCAGCAAGCAGTATTAACTACTGGGAACATGCAACGAAACCACTCATTAGCAATAGTTCGACCGTACTTGATGCCAATATACTAAACTTTGTTTCGGCGTCATTTCAATCTACATGGAAACCGATTAGCGTACATTAAAGTAGCATACCCCAATAGTTCATAACGGTTTATTTTACGTGCACAACCGTAATGCTTGCACTAATTACAGGTGTTATTTAATTAACCTTTTAATGCATAGATTTGACTTGCTAATTTTCACGTTGATGCGTTAAATTTGAGGAGAATTCAATGACAAATGGACAAATAATTTAGCCTTCAAAATTAGAAAAAATAGTTTAACTTTTGGTTAAGTTCTGCAAATGGTACATTATTTCTAAATTTAAAAAATCTAAATGAATTGAGCTTCTGTGGTGTTGAAGAATTTGTCTTGTAGTAGAGGTCGACAAAACAGTCTGTGCAGTTTTATTCAAGGCAAAGTCGGTTGGAAATGATAATGAACGCTGTAGTCATTGCAAATAATTAGCTAACATATTACTCAATAATGCCAGAAAGGTGTTAATGTAGGTATTCAAAAGTAGTAGAAATATGAAAGTAAGAACATACAATGGGTGCGGGTATATTCCGCTTAAAAGTAAAGGTACACCATATTTTCAACGAAAAACAGTCAGCATTGAGATATTCCAACAGCAGACATGACTTATTTCGATGGAATTGGATGCTTAAGTCCATTTATGTTTCACGCGTTACTACAAAAATGAAAAAAAATGTATATCACTAAAACGGCCTTGAAAAGCCCAGTATTTTCGACAGTAGATATTATTATTAATAATATTAATTAATGAATATTACTCTATTACATAAAGTTGTTCGTTTAATACATATATATATATATGCTTTAAAATGATATATATATATATATATATATATATATATATATATATATATATATATATATATATATAAATAAATATAGAGCGATTTAGATAGAGAGAGAAAACTTATCAATAGTAGCCAGAGTTGGCGCGCGCAAAATTTGAAGGTGGTAATGGTTGGTGCATTTTCCTACGACTCATCTCCTAAGTCACTGACGAAAGCGTTTCTGTACGATGTATAATTATTCTTAACAAATGGTATTTTCGAAAATGTTTTGCGTATTTGAAGGTTATATATATATATAGTCAGTATAATCTAAAAATGATATAAATTAGCAAAGGCAATTCGTCTAAAAGACAGATTTCTTTTAAATATATACAAAACACGAAGAAAGCATACAATAGCACATGCAAAAAACCTATTCAATATTACACACAATCAAACATTATTAATTATTTAACTAAATTTAAATAATTTATTTAGACGTGTCACTTTACTGACGTGCCTCAGTTGAGACTTCACTAAAAGAATAAATGCATATATATATATATATATATATATATATATATATATATATATATATATATATATATATATACCCTATTGTTTTTCGTTAATAACTAAACCCAGAGCCGATTAAGTGCATACGAATTTATTTAAAATTAAACTAGTGGAATATTTATCTATTTCGACTACGTTTAGTAGCTAGACTTAAAAAAAACCTCAAAATTTTCTATTACAATCCGAAGAGTCAGCACATTTACGTAAAAACTAGCACAACCACGTGCACCAGACGTCATGGCTAGCTAGAAATATTGAAAGCCTCAGTGCTGTCATTTTCGCATGTACAATTTAGCCTTCTCTGTCTTTATATATATAAAGTTTGTATTCAAATGGTTGCTTGCTTTGGAGAGAACAATATTTCATCGACTTTGAAACATAAATCTTTTTGAAGTAAAAAGTTTAAGTTTTAAATATCTATTTGCGGCGCTATTAGTAGAGAGATATGTTAATATTCCGCACTATTAATATCCGAGGTATACGTTTTTGCATTCTATCATGATTTAAACAGAAGTGTATTTAGCTTATTCAAAGCCACACGTCTAAACTGCTCGTGGTAAAAGTAAGGTATTGCATTTACACCTATTTAAATGCAATTGACCAGTGGGCAGTAAAAGAACGATGGCTGAAACGCATGAGGCCAGTACATAAACTTCAGCAACCACCAATAACACACCTCTCAATTACATGAATCAATGCTTGAGTGTCAGCTTGTGATATCGCTTGATTCTCATAAGAACTGTGCATAGCAGGCAGTAAATCCACATAGTTCTCACAGAATTCTGCAATGCTGGGACGCGTAGTGAAAGCAATATGTACGCAACGCAGAGGCAGAACACAGAAACCAATCCCTGTACAGGAGATGCATGCACGACGTTTGTGCAAATGTGTATATTTTTATTTCTGAAATTGGAACATTGTAAAGCTTGTTTATTTGATTTTTGCTCGAAAGCACATTGTTTAACCAATAGGCGTTGAATGAGATATTTCCAATATATTTAAATAGTCTATTTCTTTTATTTTCTGTTCTCTTTAAGCCACTACATAGGATATGCGGGTAACTAAGATGTACCAGGTAGGTACGCCAACAAAAGTGAGGATTGATAACACGTCAATCTCCATTGAAAATAAACTTGATAACTGTATTTGACAAATAGATAAGGCAAACAAATACGATTTACTTCTTCGTACAAGAAATAAATACAACAAAATAAAGAATGCTTGTCGTGAATGCATGTATCTGTGCGCGTGTGTGTGTGGATGCGTGAGTGTGTGTATTCGTATGTCTTTTAATGTCGTTTTAACAGAATGGAATGTGCATGGAAAATACATGCGTTTTGAATTAAATGTAACATACGTGACTGTCAAATTTTTCTTCCTACAGTCAATGCTATTTCCTCTCTCTAAGCACACAGTGAACAGGATTTCGACAGCTCTTCACAAGCAGGCAATCAATAGAGTGTCGACAGAAATCAGAGTCTACAATATCCACATCGGTATTGAAGGCAAGATATGTGTTTGTCTTGTCATAATTGCATTGCAAACTAGCATCTTGAGATGGGGATTCGGTTAGCATTTCCAAGCTCAAGGAAATGAAATCAGAGAGGAAATTGAGCCACTTAGGGAAGGTGATTTAAAAAATCTAAGGCCTTATGTATGGAAATTCAACACAGCGAATAACGGTGCCTTTACTCACTTCTTCCCACTGTTTTCTTGAAGTCATTGGTGAGAGTAAAAGTAACATTTATGTAGAAACAACAATTTAGCAGCTATACCATTTCAAAATACGTAATAAGCCACTAGTTTCCTACTAAATTATTGAAACATATATCAGTGTTAGTCCGAACTAGGCACTAGATAACTATAAAAATGTGATTACATCAGTAAATAGAACGCAAAAGTGTCATATTCGCAGAAAAAATGTCTACAAACCTTGTATTTGTATTTTTAAAACTGGTTATTTAGTGCTGGCACCAACTGATAAGAAACCTACAAACAAGTAAATATAGTGTAGGAAGAATACAGGCTATTTTGTTTCTAATTTGGCTTTGCGTAATACATGAATTACGATTATATTTGAGTGGCAGATATGAAAATTCTCATCAACGCCTTTATGGGCATTATCGACGCAGCCAAAAAAACAATCAGGCTGCAAAACATTGCTTAACTTGCGTTATCAAATGTCTATCATGTATAAATAAATACAATTCTGTTGCACAGAACATTAAAAGGCAGCTAAAATTAACGCAGAAAAATTTACAGACGATGTTCAGCTGGCAAGCGTGTGAAGGCTTGATGAATCTTCAGTTTTTTCAAAATGAGATTCGAGCTGCAAAATCTAAAAAAAATAATAAATAAAATACAAAAATGAATAAAATTACTTAACCAATTAAAATTGCGTGCGTTCTGGCATAAGTCTATGCTTTCTGTATAAGTTAAGCATAGCATAAGATGGCAGATGCAGTTCGTCAAGTCGACTAGTTTCGTTCTAATCGGCCAATCACCGGTAGTCGTCAGACGTTCTGCGGCCGAGATTTCTACAGGGTGCATTCCGTTAAAGGTTTTGCATCGCATTTTCTACGCTACATAAGTCTCGCATTATCCGTAATTTTTTTGTCTTATATCAATTTATTATTTAATGAGCATACATATAAAGTAAAATCGTGCTATTATAACCATATATACGCAAAATAAAGTCCATTGTTTCCTCAGTAATAAGCCGTTAATTAGTCAGAAGGAAGAAAAGCACAATATTTTAATAGGTGAAATAAGCTTTCTTGGTTGTTTATCTTTGTTATATCTGAATAAAATATTTAGAGAAAACTTAACTAAAAAATAATTGAGATATTTCTGCAAGGTTTAACTAAAAATATTCATAAATCAATTTATATTCGCCAATTCAATGAGGGTATAAATCGTCCTACTAAATAACTTATATATATATATATATATATATATATATATATATATATTCATAGTAAATGTAAACGTTTACATTTTTTTATTTTGTTTGACCTTTCAATTTAAATATAATGAGATTTTATTTGAGATACTTGACAAGAATATGTGAAAGAAACGGTTCTTTTACGTGATAAAATTTCTTTTCCTGTTTACAAATGGAAAGGATATTATGAATTTTATTAAGACTTTCATTACAAAAGAATATATATTTATATATAATTACTTAGTTCATGTTTATAACTTGTAATGGGCTGTGGACAGATAAATGGATCCGAAAAATTTCTTCTAAAAAGAGAAAAGGTAACAATACTGTGATAATCACAACAACTAGCAAGTTAAGTTGATATTGTTGGCAGTTTGAGATTATCACAGTTTATTAGTCGATAATTGCTAATTAGGAGAGAAAAGCAATCTCGTATTTTCAAATTTTTAGAATTGTTTCATTTAGGAACATTTATACTGGGCTCATCTGATTTATTTCACTGCAGACGATTCGATGCTTGTTTACTTGCATACCGCTTTACGGCAATGCAGGACATTCTGACGGCAACTCAAAGGAAAACGAATGTAATAGAGTTATAAAGCCTTCTGACGGTGAATACTTTCTTTAACTGCTGCTGCCGTGGGTAAATGATGCACAGCTCTTAAAACAGGTTGTACTAAATAAGCACCCGATCGTTGGTCAAAAAATGAATCAATATAGTTTCAAGAAGATGTCGGTGAGTAGATCAAACAAGATGACTTACACGTGCCGTGTTATAGACAAGAAACATCCATCTGCATAACTTTTGTACAGGTAAATTACTCATATTTAAACCAAACAATAGGAAAAAATATGATTATAAAACCTTCAGACTGTACCTTATTATGCATGCTCTGAAGGCGCTCCAAGTATGCAGCTTCCATTGTTTCGGATCGTTGTTCTAACGATCTTTTCTCTGCAGCACATTTTTCTTCTCTATGATATAGCGGTAAAAAGATGAACAAATAAAAATATAACATTAATATGATCACAATTCCAACCAGAAGCATGGTTATCCTACAATTCGCCTCGAGGGAAACTTATCACCTGTGAGACTATCTAAATTCTATTTGCAGAATTCGTTGAATTAATAGATTAAGACGAAGTCATATCTCATGAAAGAACGATAAATACAGAATAAAGATCTCTGTTATCTGTAAATGGATGCTTCCGAAGAGCATAGCGATTTTGGGCCGAATGAGACAAACCTCCCAATCGGAAAAGTATTATTCACTAAATCGACTAGATGCATGCTTATTATGTTATTGTTGTGAAAACTGCGAAAACCCTCTACCAGTCGGTTTACTCTTAAGTTTATGCTAATTTGAGAGGCATCACAAAACGATGTGATTGGCTAATATAACAGAGCTGATTTATGTGTATAAAATTTTAAATTTCAAAAATAATCAGTCGTATTTGCAATATCAATATTTTGAATTTCAAAAAAAGTTAAGTTTGGAAATATCAGAGTCAGAATTAAATGTTATCCAAGAGTTCCTAAACATCAGTAAGCATCTTTGAACAAAAACGATTTTGTTTTAGGTTTTGAAATTGTCGCATCAGTTCCAAGAATGCGCATTGACGCAAGGCACACTTGGTTTAAAAATTTCGTGTTCACAACTTCAATTTTTTTCATTTTTAATCAAAGGTTCCGGCAAGCCAGCTTCTATTTATCACTATTAAACAAACACTACTGTAAAAGTGATATCCAATTTTAGAACAATGACAGGATTTAAATTTATATATATACGCGCTATTTGCAGTAAAATATAGAAATGACAAAGGATGCTTTTGAGAAAATTATCGTGAAAAAGATCCTATCTTAAATTTCTGTCTGCTATTAAATAGTTATCAAATAAGCAAGTGAAATCGAACTAGGCGCCTGACTGCATTTGCAATATTATTCATTTCTAGGATATACAGACGTGAAATATAATTAAATCTTGGAATATATATATATGTTGATTTGAAGATAATTGCCAGGTTTTTTATATATATTAGACAATATACACCAAGTCCTACCGAAGGTAATACACTTAATAAATCATTGATTGCGCAGGTGGTGATAATAATTTTTAAAATCAAATTTGCCAGCTTGAAATAAACATCAATCCAATTGTATTTAACAAAACGAAAACACGGAAAAACTGTCGTCAATCCAACGTACTCCCGTGTTTGGACTATCCATGATCATCATCAGCGAGGATAAAACCGCAATGCATAAAAAACTTTAAATAAAATAGTAGTGATGATTTTTTGAAGTTCAAAAACTTTATTTAAACAAATGTTATCACCACCCGTGCAGTAAATGGTTATTTAATGATGAAATTTATACATATGTGGCGAAAGCTGCAAAACATTAATGTTCATGACTTCATAGAAGTTGTGCGGCGGACATTTCCAGTGAAGTACAATTTATGCGAGACTGCTAGTAGCGAGAGCCGCACATCTAATTTTTCTTTCAGTGTATATATGCATTGCAGCTTGATCCTCCTAGACAGTTTACCGACGTGTTCTGGTAGTGATTGTAGAAGGTGAAAACGCGTCATTACGTGTGACTGACTCTAGTTTTGCTATGTTGCGCGACTGGTAAATTACAACTGGATTGAAGGCAGTCGTAATTACTTGGGAAAGTGAACAATGCAAATACGACGGATCTGAGCCTACATTTCGAAGCGGTTTTAATGTTCACCGCTACTTCCAAACTATGCTGGAAACAAAGTCGTTACTGATTGTAATTCGTTGAGTTTGTGACAGAATATTCTATGCGAAACTTTCGAGCCAAGTTGCGGTAACCTTTTAGTTTCGAAGCAGATTCTGTGTGTGTGGATAGGCTTTGGCTTTTAAAAAAACTAATAATCAAAATTTACAATATACTCGTTGAAACGCATAAAGGTTCTTGCTTAAGCTTTTCCTTCATAGTTATCTAAATGCTGTTTAGTACGCTATCGGTTGTAGTGACAGGTGGCCAAAATAAGCAAAAGCTTCCCTGAAGGTGTGCTGTAAATTTGGAGTGCATTTGACACTTATCAGCCAAAATAATTTGAGCAAATCTGTTGAATTCACCATTACTGCTTCCTCGATATGATCTCGATTCCTGGATGTGGGAAAACTATCGGCTGTTTATGAGAACTTAGTTGATCAAAGTACGATGACTTGTTACTGTCTTATCCGCATGGATTACGCCGGTATGCTTTATGACCAAATTCCTCCAGTGGTGCCAAAAAATTGAGTTTATCACGCAGCCTTGATCAAATTCAACGTCGGAATCACCGGCATTCGTAAGGATGATCGAAAATCGTGCGAGGTAAAAGGCCAAATATAAAAGCTTTACAAAGGTGTGATTATTTTCGTTAGTGAAATTGTTGAGAATTGGCATGCATTGGTGCACGACTCTAAAAATCAGGCGGATCTTGTGTAACTTCGAATAATCCACACGAGAGAATAAAGATTCTTCGTCGCATAAAATATTTGCTACTACACGCACATTAGGACAAGTGAAATATCGCCTTTTTTCCGTGTGCAAGGCGCGATTGAGACAAACAATAGAGTTCTTGAAGCAATTATAGTCCTTTGAAGACAAGCAATGCGGGCACCGAGTTTGTGCTGTTCGCCAGCCGTACAAGTCCGTCTGGCACACGAGTCAAGTGTCCTCACATTAAGAGAGGTAATATAACAACTGTTATTGTGTTTAAGTAGAGCACGAGGACCAGCAAAGGCTGCTGGAATACCCTTATATATATTTTGGCGTGTTTCCTGTTCCAGTAAAATAGAAATGATACTGTCAGTTGCCTTGCATCACGGAATCGAAGACTAGGTTCAAAATATTGATGCATTTATACATTAACTAACACTAAACAGCTTTGCATGACCATGACATGCTCATGCTGTACAGATGCATAACCACGAAATCGGAATATATGCATGGGGTTACGCATTCTTTGTTGCGGAATACAAATATACGCAATTGTGTATTAGGTATTGCGAGCATAGTAACAAAGTAGATCAAATAGGACCAGGTGGATAAATCAAAATCCGCATGAACGAAAGGTATAATCCATTTTGTACATGCGTGTCGTGCTTACTGACGACACACCAGTCGGAGACGGTGCTGTGCCCTATACTTGCTAAATAAGCGCTCAAAATGTGACAATTATTTGTACAACCTCCTATAACAATGTGTACTAAAGCAGTACTAGAATGAACTTCGTATAAATTCCTCGGGAATGGGTTATGCATCAGCTTACGTTGTTTGTTCGGTATTTTCTTCATGTGGATCCTATTTGGTAATACATTGAATCTAAGATTCCACCTTGCTAATTCGCATTTAAATTATACGATAGATACCATGCCGGCTGTTAAGTAATGCGAAATAAAAACGTATTATGGCAAGATTTAGTTATACATGTTCTGGCAGTATGATCTAAACATTGTTGAAGATAGCAAATTCAACCCAACAACTAGACCGGTTAAGTCATTGTTGGTACATTTAAAAAAAAAGTTTCCAGAATTGAAGCGGACAAGAATTTAAATATTGAATACGATTTACGGCTATACACTGATTTGTTCTTTGTCTATCATTCTTTAAGGTGAATCTTGTGTGACATCCCTTTAGGCTTAAAGAATCCAATAGTCACCCGCAAACTGCCATTATAACGCAGCCATTATGCCTCGTAGAAAAATATAATGATAATAGGCATTTGAATGTATATATTTGCCAATATACACTAAGCATTGCTAAATGTAACAAATAACATTCATCCAATTGATGAGTTTTGCCCTTATTTGGAATTATTCAGGTATTGTCCAGAATTTGCCATGACGAGGCTCAAACCGGAATTCATTTACTTCTGAGTATCATACACTATCCACTGCCCAATCTCTGCTGCATGCCTCACGTAATTTTAATTTATTTTCTAACTTATTTCAGGTGAAGCCCATTTTGCAACTTTTTCGTCATAAACTGCCAAATGGCTGTCCACTGTCTGCCATTCCGGAATAGACAACATGCTCCCTGAGCACATGATATGGAAATAAAGATTTTTGTCAAGATATTAATTATAAATGTATTATTGCCTAAGTTAGCAAAGGAAATTCATCCAGTGGACCAGTTTCGGCCTTATTGGGCACCATGGAATTACGATCCAAAATTCACTGTGAACAGGAACCGAATTGGTGCACATATCTGAGACAGTATCCACATTGCCACCAGTGCTGCATTGCCACGGGAAATTTGAATTGACATAAAAATTTATAATTTTTAGTCTTGAAATAAATATAAATTCACCAAGTGTCATGGCGTAAGTTGTATAAAATCAGACTGTGGTGGGTTATTTTTAACGTCTTTGCTTGAGAGATTCCAAATAGGTTCCACGTGAAGGAAAGATTTACCACAAAAATAAAAGTTGGTTGGTGACTTTAAATTTCACGTTGTATGCGGCGCGGGTGACGCAGGGTGTAGAGTCTCAAACCCTGAAAATATGTGCCCCAGTTCGTGTCCGATCGGCGGAAAATTCTGGACAGTAATTGACGAATTCCCAATGGGGGAAAATCGCGTTACTGGATAAATTGCTTTCTCTACTTGATGCAATTTTTATTTTATACTGTTAACGTGTATACATTCAAACTTTTGTCATTTATCGTCAAAGCGATATAAATTCCCAAAGTTTTATGATTTATGTTGTATACTGGCCCAGGCTTGATAGAAACAAAGGTAATAAGGGATTCAAAAAAGAGTTCGTCTGCAAGAAGGCTAACCAAAAATTATGAGTCGGTAGTTAACTACAAATTGCGTTTTTAGACGTAGGTGAGGCGCAGTGGAGAGTCCTTGACTTTGGAACAAATGTGCCCATGTTCGAGTCCGTTCCGTGGCAAATTCTGGTTAGTACTTGAAGAATTCACAAAAAGGATGAAGCAGTCTACTAGATGAACTGCCTTTGCTACAGGATACAATGCTTATTTTATACTGATAAAATATAAAGTTTATTTTCAGAAGAAATAAATCATTTTTAATACTGGGTACCACTGGCCATTATAAGAAATATATATATATATATATATATATATATATATATATATATATATATATATATATATATATATATATATATATATATAAACATATGTATAATGTACATGCTTTTTTAATATTACACAATACATTTGTAATTAGGAAGAAAGAACACATTAATAACAAAGTGGATAAAGGCCATTTATTTCGTGAATACTAATCATCGCTATACAATCATACATTTATATACATTCTGGGTTTCAATTGATTATGCTAGTGCTAACAAATCTGACTCGTTTTTACTTCTGTTTCTTGTTTTGGCTAGTTGTTAAGTGTGTATGCGTTTGTGTTTGTGTGTGTGCGTGTTTGCATGTAAAGGTAATTCTCGCAGTATTGCAAAGTGATGTCTGAGATTTGGTCATTATTGTTTTGATGGTTTGAGAATTAACCATTTGTGCACATTGTTCACTGTTACATTTACGAGTGCTATTTTTCCCAGTGTAGTTGATCGTTTCACCATGTTGCGTAAATTTATATTTTCCACATGGTAACAGCGCCAGTGTTGATTGCAGTGTTGAAGCTCATATTGTTTGGAAACTTCTGTCACCGTTTGCGTCTCTGTTATTTTCACTTCAGTTTGTTGCCAATCCGATTGTATGTTTGTTGATTCTAGTCGAGGGCCCGTTTGGTCTTGGCTGGATACTAGTAGATTGTTGTTAAATTTTGTTTTTTTTGGCCAGAGGATTAGAATATCACGTTGATGAAACTTTTGAATATTTAGGCCAGGTGCTTGTTGTTTTATATAAAGTGCTTCATAAACAAATAATAATTTTTCTGATTTTGCTTTATGTAGAATTGTGAAATTGGTCGAATCGACTGGGTGCTCCGTTGCCAATATGTGATCGGAAATAGCTGATTTTCCTGACGGTGCCAAGCCTTTGTAAATCAATTTCTGTGGCAAATACTGCTGGATTCTGTTTATCAATTGCTTTTTCGTACGTCTGATATATGTGCTACCGCACATACATGAGAATTTGTAGACTATGAAGGATCTGGAGAGAATTGGCAATTGATCTTTGGCATCCAACCTCATGATTCTCTGTGTACCAAATGTCATATTAACTTTAACACTGGGAAAGTTCTCCTTAGTTATTCTATTCAGCCGCCGTGCAATTATTGAGGTTGGTACGCCGCCTCTAAATGGTAAGTTTAGGAAAACCTGCTTGACATATACTCTCTATGGCGAATCTGCCGTGGTCTGATGTTGACATCAATGAATCGCCCTGGTTAGTTTTTAATTAGAAAAATTTTACTGAGGCAGCCTAGTTCTTCCTCAATCTTGTGTTCAGAGCAGATCTTCCTGATTCTGTTTGCTAGGTTGTTTACTAAGTTTCTTTTGTGGGATTTTAGCACACTGCTGTTGTAGTGAATTTATTGCCCCGTGAAAGTGGATATTCTATATATGGCCAGTGCCAAATCCCCAGTTTCTTCTCGAGTGAGTTTCATGTCAATGAAGGGAAAACTGTCATCTTTCTCTACTTCGAAAGTGAATTTGATGTCTGGATCGACTTCATTCGCTTGTTTGATGGTTTTGGAAGGGTCTGTTCCTTCTGAGATGAACAACAAGATATCATCTACATACCTTTTGTAGAGGGCGCACTGGTCAATTACGCATTTTAGGCTCGTTTTTTCAAGATGATACAATTATACATCTGCCAGGAGGGGTGAAATGCAGCTTACCATAGCTACACCATTGATCTGGCGGTAGTATATGCAAATTGCACGTTTTTTGTACATGCTAATATGAGGTTTTTGATGTCATTGTTGTCTATAGGGAAATCAAGAAACTCATTTTTAATAAGGTCACACAAGATCTCCGTTGTCTTAACCAGAGACCATTTTATCCTGTATAATGTTCTTCCCCTTCAGTTCATTTGCTAGCTCGAAGAAGTCCTTGATAGTGTTTGCGTTCATGATGCTTCGTATTGGTTGAAGCATTTTACAGAGAAACTTGGCTGGTTTATGTTGTGGAGCGTTGATCATTTACATAATAGGCCGCATCGAGGGAGCCCCTGAGGCTGCCATGGCTTTATGAATTTTTGGTTTGCCGTACAATCTTGTGGTGTTTGTTCCGACGGGTTTTGCCTTTTGGGTGTTTTCTATGAGTTTTGATCTAATATCGAAATCAGCCATCGATATTTAAACGTGTTTTTCCATCTTTTTCAGAATTGCATTAATTCTTGATTCGATATTTGTGGAATAATCTTTCTGTTTGATGTCTTGTGTGAATTTAGATTGATCATTAAGAATATCGTTCATGGACTTTCTATAAGCGTCGGCTTCGAGTATAACAATTCCTGGTCCTGTAGCAAGTCGTATGTATTTGTCTGATTGTAGTTTTCTGAGTTAGTTTATGTGTATTTTTGTGATGATTTGGCTGCCTTTGAATTACTTCTTGTATTTTTCTAGTGCGCTAACTATCTCAACTCTCAGTCCTTGTCCATTGAATGCATGTGGGGTGGTGTCCTTCGTTAAGTCATTGTAGAAATTTTCCGTTCCAGCCTGAATGTCAATAATGTCACGTTCACTTAGGTTTCTCTTGACTACGCAGAATTTTGCTCCTAAGGAGAGTAATTCTTTCTGGTGTTTTGACAAGATCACTTTTGAATAATTGTGAATAAATGCGTCTGGGTTTGTAGGAAATTTCGATTGTGTAGGAAATTTGTCCAGGTCCCTCGTGAGGTCCTTAGTTTCTTTGTCAGCTGTTATTTTCATCAGCGTTTCTATCTTCGTTGTAAAAGCAGTGTATTCGCTGTCGTTCAGTCTTGCAATTTGACAACCCAGTGATTGAATGATTCTCTCAGCATCTTGCAGTTTTGATTGTTTGTCCTCGATGGCATTAAGCAATAAGCGACTTATAAGTTTATTCGTCGGTTTTTGGTTATTTCTTCTGCACTGCTTGAGGAATCGTTTTGGCACAACATCTGATTGTAAACACGATTTGAAGAACTTAATTCTTTCTAGAAGTTTGGCACACATACAGTTGGCTGCAATATAAGTGTTTAGTTCCTTACGGGTAAAAGGCTGACCCCGCTCTTTTATAATCTTTATTATGTCCATTGCCTTCAAATATTACACAGTATATTTCTAATTAGGAAGAAAAACATTAATAACAAAGTGGATAAAGGCCATTTATCCTTTACATGCAAACAGGCACACACACAAACACAAACGCATACACACTTACCAATCAGCCAAAACAAGAAATAGAAGTAAAAGCGAGTCAGATTTGTTACCACTAGCATAATCAATTGAAAACCCAGAATGTATATAAATGAACGATTGTAGAGCGATGTTTAGTAATCTCGAAATAAATGGCCTTTATCCACTTTGTTAATAATGTGTTTTTTCTGCCTAATTAGAAATATACTGTTTAATATTTGAAGGCAATGGATATATATATATATATATATATATATATATATATATATATATAACACTATTGCGCCAAAAGTACAGCTCAACGAGATATAATCACAGGAACCATAAGAACATCAAGATCCAGCCAAAAGTGGTGGTCATTATCGATCATCATATAACTAACAGAGTTATCGTGCTAAGACAAAATACAGTAATAAAAAATATTGAAACTGATTGATTAAATACAGTACTAAGACTATAGTCTAGAGGTAAAATCGTTAAAATGTTTGACAAACAACGCCTTACCATATACTGTAGCGATCCTCTGCGGAACAGCTGAATATTGAGAATCGGGATGCAATTTTGAATTGCTTTGTGAAAAATTTTCCTATGATTCATCTCAATGTTACTTTTTTCGCTTTCTGAACTTTTATTTCTTTTCTCCAACTATTTAAAATCAAGAAACGTAAAAAATGTTCAAAAATAATTTTGTTCAAAATTTTAAAAATTGTTCTGAATAAGAATAACGTCATTATTTAATCACATCTCAGTAGTAGCCAGACCTGCTGCGCGTAGAATTTACTTCAGAAACATTTTATTCGGAGTCGAATTGCCCACTCAGCAAGCAATGAGACCTATAGTCCCAGATATTTCTGGACCCATGTCCAACGTATTTTGGTTAGTCATACCCGAACCATGGTAATGCTAAGATGATGCGACGATCCTTCCCTTTAAAACAAATCATGGTGATTTAGTCGCTTCTGCAGATTGATGTCAGCATTTTTACAAAAATTTCTCAGAAAAATAATAATTAAGATGGCTAATGACTCGGCTTTTTCATTACCGACGCTTAATTTTCACCATCATACATAAATTGGATTGCTTCATGAATTCGTTAGTCCAGGATTGGGCAAGATTAAAATCATTACATTTTATGGTCATAACAACCTAGTCTTCACTAAGATCTCTGTGTAAATCTGGTCTCAGTTTATGTATGTTTAAAATAAATAAAATCGTGTGTATTATTTAAATATTACCATGTAACTAATGATAGCGCACAGAAGTGACATCCATTATTTAGAAGCACTCTGAGAATTGCAAAACACCGAATTTCAAAGATCATGCGTAAATTTATGCGCACGATTCACCTACAAGTTGAGTTGTGGCTTCGACCCTGGAAGCTGCCCACACTGTATTTGAATAGTGTCGACTGCAGTGCAAAGACAATTGACTGCAATATCCACCATATGCAAATCAAACTTACGATCAAGCAGTTATCTTCTACGGATAGCGATAAATGCCATTTTAACCAAGTTTATAGTACCGGCATCAATTATATGCTCTTGGAAGCTCTTTATGTAAAACATTAATACATGCACAAAAAATTTCGTCCTGGTGCCATAATAGAAAAATAAATAAAAGATAACATTGCATGCGACCAATACATTAAAAATGCTTAACATATATATATATATATATATATATATATATATATATATATATATATATATATTTAGGAAGAGAAAACACATTTAATTACGAAGTGGATAATATCCGCTTTACTCCGAGAATACTCAACACCCCGGAATTGTTTTAAAAATTTCCGGCATCTTCAAGAAAATTAGCTATCTCCAAACATACTTAGCCATACTTATTCCCTAATAAATACCGTTATTTTGTTACAACTACATATCGCCTAGTGCCTACAATCATAGCGTGATCACACTACACTGCATTAATTACAAGATTAGATCTATTAACATGTCCATATGTCCATGTAGTTCTAAGTCCTCCTATACTTACCTTACTTTAGCGTTTTATCACTAACAAGCATGAGACTAGTCTCTGCTTTGGATATTATACACTTCTGTCGTTTCTAAGGGTTCAATTTTTCATTTCGGTTATGGAGTCCAGTGCCCATGCAAGAGACTGCCTAAAAATGGTTCGTATAATGAATATTCAATTTATTGATTTTACTTGCAAGTATGTATTAGGTGTTGCGAACCTAGTAACAAATTAGTTCAGTTGGGGCCAGAAGGATAAACCAAAGACAGCATGAATGGAAAGTATAAGCTCATTCACATTCATTTCGTGTTTACTGGCGACTCATCAGTAGGAGCCGGTATTATGCCCTTTAACCACTATATATTTGGGTGAAGAATGTGATATCCATCATGTTAGAACCATGCACCGTTTCGGTACTATAATGTTGGTATGGGTTACTTACGCAATAGCCATAGTGTCAGTATCCTTTACAGACTCTGTATATATATTATATAGTGTGAGTTAGCGTTGAAGTCGCATTGTCGAAGACTTTATATAATTTTAGCTTCATTATTGCAGGTTTACACATTCATCTAGGAGATTGTACCGTCCTATTATCCCACGTTCTTCACTCAAATATATAGTGATTAAAAGGCGTAATACCGGCTCCTACTGATGAGTCGCCGGTAAGCACGAAATGATTGTGCATGAGATTATACTTTTCGTTCATGCTGTCTTTGGTTTATTCTTTTGGTCCCAACTTAACTAATTTGTTACTAGGTTCGCAACACCTAATACATACTTGCATATATATTAGTTCTTCGCAACAAACAGTATTTAATTATTGATTTTACTTGTTGTTGTTTCCATTAAAATGGCAAAAATTAGCCCTGAATATTCCATTCTTTATGCCGAATTCAAACTCCTTAATTTTTATGTATCTTAACCTAAAGCTTCATATTATCAATGATATTAAGATACCTATTTTGATTCATTACAGATGATTTAGCTGAAAATTAAGAATGATTCTCAAGTAAGTATCCTTCCAAATACATTTCTTGCTAATTTCTCACTATTCTCATTAACTTGACATCCAAAATCGGAAATTCACAAGAGTACTCCCTTTCGATACTAAAATTAATTTCGCTCATTAGATTGTTTAAATTTAAGAAACTTATCATTTTATCCTCACCGAGGTTCCACTAATATGAACGGGTGATCAATAACGAAAAGTCGGAATCAAGCCCGAATTTCAGAAACCGGGCTGTTTTCTTAGATATACACTACATAAAAGCTAATCAATCTATCACCTTCATCGAGTACACATTTATCCCAATGTTCTAAAAATCATCGATGTATTCTCTAAGAAGTAGGGACATCCTGTTATTCTATGACATCGAAACAGAAATTTTACATGCTGGGTAGTGCTAAGCTTCTACATTATTGAATAAAAAAATATTGCGGCTTCTTAGTCGATTGACATTTTTGATAAATGCGTACAAGAAGAAGATTTTTGGTTGTTGAACTTACATGCAATAACTATGTACGAAAATATACCAGTATATGAAGCCCTGGATTGTTTTTAATGTTTATTTGTTGATCAACTGATAATACTAGAAATAAATTGACGATTGGACACATGTATATCCTCTTACAGTTTCAAATTTAGAAAAAATTCTATAACCCAATTAGAGGTGTCACAATAGGACAACATTTTTCGGTTCCGTCAGCTAACACTGTTATGCATTATTTGGAAAATAATCCTTTATCTAAGAAGCCACCAAACCCTAAATTGTACAAACGGTTCATGGATGACATATACTTGATCTGGAACCAGGATGAGGATAAAATGTAAACTTTCTTTAATTTAACGTATTGAATGCTCAAACTTCAATTTACGCCTGAAAGTGAATCAGGCGAATTAACGTTGTTGTATGTCAAATAAATAAAAAATGATGAGAAATCATAAATAGATATCTTTAGGAAGGATACTTACGCGGGAATCATTTTCAATTTCAAATCACCTCATCTGTAACGGACGAAGGTTAGCATCTTAAAATTGCTAACTAAAAGAAACCTTATATTAGCAGGCAATAAAAAGAGTTGGAATTCGGCAGATTGCGTAAAATATTCCGAAGCAACAATGATGAATTATTTAAATCAAAGTTACAATCTTGTTATAAACACCAGTCTCACTATACACACATTTATCAGGAAAAACTAATCATTGTATAATTTAACAAAGGCAATTCAGCCAGTAGACCGGTTTTGTCCTTATTGAGAACTCATCACGTACTGTCCAGAATTTGCTGTGGTCAGGGCTCGAGCCTGGGCACGTCTGCTGCGAAATCTGGTACTCTAACCACTGAGCCGCTCTGCGTATGCTATATACAATTTTCAGTTATATACTAACTAACGTTTCTTTGTTAGTCTTTCCTTCAGGTGGAGCCTATATGGAATTTCTTTTAACGCATTGTTTATACAAATCACACTGAAAATCAGACGGATTTCCACATTATCAAACAATAAGGAAACGGTAAATAGTTACGCATAGCAGATGTGTGTGTACACTTTTATGCGTTTCTCAGCATGTGCGATTTTCTCTTCCTGATTGTTGTTGGATATCGTGTGCTTAGTCCAACTTTATCCTCTTCACTTTCGAAAAATGATTGTATAAAGCTCCAAATATTACAGTAGAATCGAATTCCAACGAAAAGAAAAATGGCATTTTTTAAACCGTGTTTTACATACCTGGATGAATTTCCTTTTCTACATTAAACTACGCTTAGTTTAAACAAATGTATGTATATAATGGGACTAGAATTTATATCAATAAAATAACCTTGATTGAAATAATAGCTATCACAGACCGAAAACAAACCATGTTCGCTTAATTAATAATTATAATCATGTAAACCAAATTTTAGGTACGTAAAATCTGATAGGGTGATGGAATATCGTAGGATCACGGTACTAGCGGACTCTTAATTAAGCAAGAATTTAAAATCATTAGCTTTAAAATACAATATAAAAACGGCTTTAAGACGGTCCTTTACCTTGGGTACTAGATTTCCTAACAAAAATGAAAATAATTGAATCCTTAGAATCACCAGACGTGTTTTAATTCCCATGCGAATATTGTAGTCTCTTGTATACTATTGAAACCATGCGCCTTACCCAGGTAACCATATAACATCGAACTGCATATAATGATTTACATCATACCAAATTTGATCATGCTGAGGAAGATTGTCACAATATTAACTTGAATAACTGCAGACGCATTGCGATATGTAGTCGTAAAAAGATAAAGACATTTTTAGGGTATCTATCGAAATTAAACCAGGGGATGATATTATGAATAAAACAGCGGTAGCAAATCGTTAAGTTCGATTGGAAATACAGCACTAGCTAATTGTCGAAAAAGACGATTGCCCGAATAAGAATCAGAAACTAGTCATAGAAAAAAATAAGAATAATCGATTAAGATTGGCTTATTATCCCATTCCTCAATAATCAATTATTAATAGTGCAATCCTTCCTAATTTAATCTTTTATATTTCTTTATTTTATGGTTCTTAGTGAGTTGAACGCACATTAAAGGGCTTATACATATTTTCATTTTATTGTTTTCTCTTTCGTTAATTAATTTTCATATTTTTTAATCTTACTACCACTTATGATAGTTTATATCATAATTAATTTTCTGACTACTAAATGTTGATCATATACTCGGACATGCTTTATGTCTTGCCCGCACATCATCTATTGAGATCAGTCTGGTATTACGTAATTTCAAATGTTAAGAATTAATGAATTAATCTGATGCACGCAAAGGGTAAATTTACATATATTGATTTCAGTTTCACTTGGATGGATGGAAGTATATTTAAGTGAATACTTATTAATTAAAACCACACGAAGCTATGCACATGCCTGATGTGCGCCTATACAATGAAATACAAACAGCTGTTATTAAACAAGCATAACCTAAGAATTCAATTGATTTGGGTGAAATTTAAAACACACATTGTTCATATGTTTTCAATTTTTATCTTTTGCCTTGGCATGAGGTTATTAAGAGTTCATTTGGTTAATTACACTGTTTCACATGGTGAGTATAAAACATCGATAGCCCATGAAAATGGTAAATTAATAGTCATCCACTATATTATCACTTACCTAATTGTACATAGCATACACACAAGACGCACAACTACCTAGTGAAATGCTAGTCAAAGGTACAAATGGCATAGCTAAAGTAAATATCGCACTTGTTTTATTAACTTTTTTAAGATATGATGTACTGTGGACCGACGAGGGACACCGGAAATGATATCATAAACATCTCCACCAAAGTAATTGGCCGCAACAATTCTTGTGTTAGTCACAACACAGATCAGATAACTCATCTAATAGATCGATTTCATCATTATTGGTAACATTTCAATCTAAATCCAGTGTTTTGCTGCGGACACTTCTCGAATTTAGTCTCGTCTGTTTCGGTTAATGACTTCATCCACTTCGCCACCATGCTGCACACTACGTAAAATTTTAACCTACATTCAAACTCAAGTTTTTGATTAGTCTTTTCTTCAGGTAGAGCCTAAGTAGTATCCCCTTTTTGCTAAAGTGTCCACTAACATCCTCAATATCTAGGGAAGCGGTAATAAATTGACGGTTTGCGTAATGAAACAATCATTGATCGTGCATGTGTTGATAACAAGTGTATATTGAATTTAGCTGGTCTTTATATCGTCGCAAATTTGATTTAGAAAATTTTTATCGAAGTACTTATACTCCCTCTTTAAATCATAACTTGTAACCAATAAATAATCTTATAATGATGATTTCACCGGACAGTTATCGTTATATTTAACTAGACATATAATTGACTAATAAATATCAATTTCTAGAAGTACTTCTTCTTGAAGATATTATTTTTTCTTTTCTAGAAGCATCTAGGCTAACATATACTGCTCCGAATTCTATATTTTTAAAGGATATCGGGTTTCATTTTGTTTTTATTTTTAGATTCTCGGGATTTCTTGTCTGATTTCATCTCTAGGATCCACCTGGAATTTATTTACACATTTTTTTGGAATTTGCCTTCAGTTGTCAAGGATTTATTCCTAGCTCACCCGATTTTCCCGTTTATTATTGACATTTTAATACCCATTCTTTTTCTCGCATTAATACCCATTCTTTTCCTCCCTTTTATCGTAACCTACGCTATATCTGCTCTTCTATCTCATTCCACCATGAACCAGATTTCATCGCCAGCCCCCATCTCCCCGTTCCTCACTCAAAAACTTATCTCCAATCTTACTGACCTAGAGCAGCAAATGGCGGATGTTACAGGACTACTTGGAGCACTGACTGGCAACCTTTCAATCTCCACCGTACAGCCCCATTTATTACGTCAAGCTGATGCGTTTTTGAATGGTGTAGCTAGGGAGGTTGCTCTACGAAATCACAAAAAGATAAATTTCTTTTTATGGTCTCCGCGCTCCCCCTCTCTCAAAGGATTATCTGGCCTCAGATCTCATCAGTCAAATAGGGGATAACTTTAGCCACCTTAGAGAGATCTCTTCGGGAAAGAGCCACGCCTTTATTCTCCCCTCGCACAAAAGACTGTCTGATGGTGAGCTTCGTCACCTCAAACTGCCCCTTTTATCATCCGGGAAAGTCAAATTAAAGCGTGACTGCACGCTACTACAGAGGACTTTAGAGAAAGCCCAGATCCCTCAACCGGACACCACTCCCACTCCTGCAGTTAATCACGCCTTTCCGGGCTGGAGCAATCCAAAGAAAAGCCGCTTAATTCACGGCGGAATCCTCGGAGACGCCCCTTCCTCCAATCCACCCCTGCTGATATCCTCCCGATTTGAAGGCCTTCCTTGCAGCTATAGCCCTTACTCCACAACCAGTCCCCACCACACAGTCTCAAGCTTTACCACGTCGTCACGGCCGACCACGCCACGCAAAGCCTCCAAATAACGCAACCTCTCCCTCAAGTTCGTCTGCCAGGTCCATATCACCACGACATGTTACTTTTGCGACGGATGCTATGGCTCAGAAACCGAATAAACGTAAGGCGCATAAGGCCAAACGGGATATAAACCCAGCCCCATCAACTTCAACTCCTTCTACCGAAACCCTCACCGACCGCACCCAGGAATGTTGCGTCTCAGCCCCTGATCAGTTTCTGTCCCCGCCCATCCCATCAACGCCGCTTCAGAGCGCCCAGATATCTCGCCTCCCTTTTGCTTTCAAATCCTCCAATTACCTCACCCACCCGACAAATGTGCGACAAAAGAGATCCAGATCGACGCTGATCACTCCATCCTCGTCAACGAGCGGTCAGTCACCCTCATCAGCCCTCGATCTCGCCTCGCCCGCCAGCGGAAAGCCCCCGCACGCTTCTCCTCCCCGATCTAACCATCCCTTCCAGAGCGAACTCTTAGCAATTCTCATCAATTGCAGATCACTTACGCCAAAAATCAATCAACTACGAGCTTTTCTATTCTATAACGAGCTAGACATATGCTTTCTTGTTGAAAATTGGCTGTCCCCATCCATCCACTGTGATGACGTTTTCCTCATTCACGGTTACACGTTCGTAGCAACAGAACTGTCGGTCGTGGGGGCGGGCTAGCTTCTTATGTCCGATCCCTTCTCATGCCCAAACGTTTGTCGACATCGAACTCTCATGGATTGGAATTTTTCTCGTTTCAGCTACAAATCCATAACCAAAGCATATCTACCTGTGTTGTCTACAGACACCCTAACCTCTCAATCATCCACGACACTCGCGGGGCCCAACTTCTATCCTCTTTTTTCTCTCTGCACTCCGATCGGTACGTCGTTGTGGGTGACCTCAACCTCCACATAGTTAACTGGCAAAATCTATCTTCCGAAAGTCACCCACTGCTTCGACTCTTCGCGGAAAACCTGTTAAACCAATTCGTGCACTTTCCTACCCGAGGGACCAACCAACTGGACTGTGTCCTCTCCAACAAAGAGGGGACTGATGTTCATTCTCGGGAGATTTTCCCTAATCTTGATCACTGTCAGGTATCCTTCCTCATTCCTCTCTTATCCTTTACTCCTAGAGAAGACACCCAATCATTCAGGCGATTCACCAACTGGGAAGAGTTCCGCCGACTCTGTGACGCCGTTAACTGGAGGGACCTCTTTCTCTCAAACAAACTCTCCTCATGCTTTTCCGAAGTCCATAACATCCTATTCTCCCACTTTAACTCCGCCGCCTCTATTCAACACATACACGCGACGAATAAGTTAAACACTCTGTTTAAGGCACGCGACAACCTCGCACGCAACTCTCGACTACGCATATTGTCACTTGCTCGCGCCCTCGCACTGCGACGTATCGATGGGCACATTAAACAGGTTATCAACAAACAAGCGCTCCACATCGAAAGCATCCGCTCAGCTCCTAACCCTCGGGCAAAGTTCACTATCAGCAAACACCAATTGCTGCAAAAGCGCAAAACCTCGTATATTAACTTCTCTCAGTCAAACGACTCCTGCTTCGCCGACGATTATTTGACTTACCTCGACTCCTTTTCTACTCCCATTCCGCCTGCTGAGATGTTACACAACGGACACACCGAGAACCTACGCTGGTTCAACGTTTCACCCGCTTCCGTCGCCCAAGCAATTAAAGATATTAAATCTAAACACCAATTTGATCAATATGGTGTCTCGATCAGTATGATTGCACTTCTTGGCTGGAATGTCTTCTCTCTGATTTCTGTTGTTATTAACCATTGCCTCGAAACCACCTATCTTCCCCCGGACTGGCTTGACTCGACGATCTCTCCTATCCCTAAAAATGGCACTTCATCGATCTCCTCATTTAAAGATCTTCGCCCCATTACTATCGTCCCTTCTTTCACCAAAATCTTCGACAGGGTCTTATACAGCCTAATCTACCCCTTCATTGTCTCAGGAGAACTTCTATCTCCTCGCTGATCAACATGGTTTTTTGAGTGGCCGCTCCTCTTCCACCAACTTAGTTAGTGTTCTCGATCATTGCTACTCGTCTAAAGGTCATGAGTGCACTATCCTCTTCCTGGATATATCCAAGGCTTTTGACTCGCTGTCATTTTCAGCAATTGAATCCGCCTTACTAAGAAGCGGTATTTTCGGAAACGTCCTCAATCTTATCAGTTACTATCTCCGAAACCGATGCGCGATTGTAAAAGTCGGCAATAATCACTCGAGGCCAGCCCTTATTCGATCCGGTGTTCCCCAGGGCTCCGAACTTGGTCCTATTCTCTTCAACCTTACGCTCGCGCAAATACAGGTTTAAGACAACCTTTTCAAGCTGCTCAAATATGCGGATGACATGGTCATCGTATTCAGTAACCCCACAGCCTCCAACCCCTTCTTACCCCTTATATCGGAGCTCTTATCCTCGCTCCACTCGCAGCTCAGCGGAATCAGTCTCAAACCAAATCCCGCCAAGACTCGTCTAATGAAACTCTCCTCTGACCCATTCTACTCTATCCCGGTTGCAAATTATCCCCTCGATATAGAAATAATAGATTCGGTCAAACACCTAGGTATTCATTCTTCAAAATCTCTAGACTTTTCCCCACACCTTACTCACACTACTTTTAAACTCTTCAAATGGGCCCGTCTCATCGGTTTTAAGACTAACAACCCCATTCTCCAACTCACGCTTTTCAAGGTCTACGTTCTGCCCCTCATTTCATACGCTAGCGAATTCTACTGTCCTCTCACTCTCGCCTCCACGTATACCATCGAACAGATATCCTCCAGATTTCTAAAGCGAGTCTTCCCCAATGCCAAAATTATCGGGAACGCCTACTCCTTGGCAAATCTTCTACCGCTTTGGTTTACCCGTCACCTTCGAGTCATTTCTTTTATCCATAAGATCACAACTTGCTTACCACTCTCCAACTTTGCTCACCCTAGTCACCACTAAGCCACACGTTCTAGCGACTCTTCTATCCAAACTAACCATACCCCCACCATATTTTTAAAAAAAATCCCTCTTCTCCATAGCCACTAGTGTCTTCAACGCTCTTCCCACGGACATTAAGCTCCTACCCCGGCACGAATTTAAAAAGGCGGCCCATAAGTACTTCTTCAGCAAACTTTTTTGTGATATGACCGATTGGAAACGAAACTGGTTCCTTCTCAATCCATAACATTTCCTTCACCCCAGGCTATTATCTTTACTGAGGGCGAAATCCCTCAGGCAGTCATCAAAATTTTCCATTTTACGCCTCTGGTTTTAAATCTTTCATTCTCGACTCACTGATACCACTTTTCAGCTCATTTTTCACCCCATCATATCCATATAGTGGACACTTTACTACGTTTTGCTCATAAAATTCTTTTCTTTCTTGTTTCAGCGGAATACCGTAAACTCAACAGCCCTACCGAACCACCAACGGTTTGCTTTGGACATCGATTCCCCTCGACTTCCTTCAATCATAACCTTATTCAACGGACGCCAGCGACCCCTGCAAAAATCACTTGCTTCAATCTAGTAGACTCCATCCAGGTCTATGCTACACTCCATCAATTCAATCTCCACGACAAAGGACTCCATCGGTCGACGTCTGCTTCGGGTCCGCCATCATTTTCGATGTCACACTTGAACTCATCTTTCCGGACCCAATCTACCCCGCTTTGACTCTCGGACACTCCATGGACTGAACTCCAATTGATCTTGTCTAGTCAAATGGAGTTACATTTGTATTTTTTTCACCAGATTGAAGTATCTTGATGTTGATGATAACTTTTTCTCTTCATCAACTCCTCTCCCCTGCTATTAAATACTTTGCTAGTCACAATTTCATTCACCTCCACACATCCTACCCTTGATGTGTTGTTTCAATGGTCGGGCCAGTTCGCTTTTGATGCCAAATAAATGTATTATTATTATTGTTATTATTACCAAACTTTCTACCCTCCGTATTTCATGTCTTATCGAATCTTGTGATTGTGTTGCGGATACTAATACCTATGTAACGCCACGTAACTTGATTCGTCGTGTGATACTTCAATGGGCAAAATTTAGAAATGTTCTAGCCGCTGATTTGTTATCATAGATTCATGTAAATCTCATTATGATTGCACAGTTTGTTGATTCTAGTCGAGGGCATGTTTGGTCTTGACTGGATACTAATAGATTGTTGTTGAATTTTTTTATTCTTGGCTTCATAAATAAATAATTACATTCAATTTTACATATCCTACTTTTGAATTGTACCTCATCATTTCAATTGTTGGGCCTGTTGGCCTTTGTTGCCAAATAAATTTATTATTATTATCATTAACTATTAGATTTTCTTCTTGAATTAACTGAACCAATGTTATTAGGTACGCAATGCATTATTCAGTTTTAAATGTATGATAATTCATTAATAGAATTTTTTAAAGTTAAATTACGGTTAATAAGCTAATAAGCACAATTGAAGTATCTGTGGGTTTTTAAAACAAATGTCGACTAATTTGTGTAACATTCTTTGTTTAAATCGTAATTTCAAACGCGCGATTGTTTGAGTATGTTGTTGGTTTTTGAACTAAACTTCGATTTCCAAGTTCCGATATGTAGGTGAGGATCTACGACAATCCGTTTACAATTTGGAAGCTCTGTTGAAATATACATTATATTCTGAAATTGTTGTTCCTGATTATTTTGAAAATTAATAGTTCGACTTATTAACCTACGGAAGATGGTAACTTTAACGTATTATTATTTTAGTGCAAAAACGAATTTAGAAATTTGTTTTGAGTTGTCAGACGATGCCACGGCTTATTATTATATTTTAACGAGTTAAAATATTATAGAAATGCTTTTAGGGATAGAAACTGACATATTTTACATATCAACTCCTATTTAGCATTAAGAAAACACTAGCCCCGGGAGTCTTTTATACACAGATGGAAAAAATACCGCAAATCATAGAAGACTTCTGCGGAAGTATACGAGCCTCTACACGCGACTAACTCTAATTTCATAAGCACAGCAAATTTAAAATAAACATCACAAACCTGCATGTATTTAATTTCCGCGCACGTTTGCCTAAATACATGCCTAGCGACTTCCCTCTCACCGTTTGACATTAATCTAGAAACGAATTTTGTGACAAGTTCGTCCCAGAGGGAACCAGAATGTACAGTTTTTGGCAGAGGTTTTATAATACCATAACGCAATAAGTCAGTACGTTCTAACGTATCTCCGCTTTTGAACAATTTAGGATCCAACCCTCCATCGTGAATGGCAGTTCGAATTTGTTGAACATTTACACTTTTTTTACTTAGACCACAAAATAAAATACTTCGCCAATTATTCCACAAATTCATTATTTAAAAATATAATCAAAGTGCATTTTATTAAATTTGAATAAATATAAAGAGTTAATTTTGCAAAGCAATAAAGACGTTTTGAAAATGCAGAAATACGTTAAATAATGGTAAATGTTTAAAAGATTTATGATTAAATTACGTATTGTATATTTAATCGTAATTATGTGTTACTCTGTGAATTTGAAAGTTTGAGTTAGTATTCAACCGAGTCAATTTAAATTGTTACGGGTCAGATTAATTCACTGACATAAAGTCAAAATGGAATTTAAAATATTATTATGCTAGACCAATTAAAATGCGCAAAATTCCCGTTGACCAATTGCGTGCGACTTTGCATCTAAGTGTAGTTTGTAAACGCCCCAGCTTAATGTAAATGTCGTACGACGTTACAAAGTCTGTTAGAGTGCCAGGAAATTTAAGTAAGTACTGTTGGGAGGCCTTTAACGGGGTCGGTCTTGCGTTCGCTGGCAAATAGCGAGAAGGTCAGTTAGAGTAGCAGTGACCAGAAGTACTCCTAGACACTTGCGACCAGCTCTGGTTGACTTGGGTTGTGGTTCCTTCTGTTTGTTGAGGCCCCTAACCTATTCGTGTCTGTAAGCCCCATAGATGCCAGCTCGCTGGAAGTCCTAAAATTCACAGTAGAGTCTGATATGCTTATATTATTGCTTGCGTCATTTAAGTTCAAGTCCGCTATGTCCTGCACTAACCTACTTGTGTCCTCGAATTTAATATCGGTATCCATGATCAAATGTTATAATAATTAAATTGACACTTACTTATGGCAGTCGGAAGGTGAGAGTTGGAAAGCTATAGTTACAGCAATAATCTGTTTTGGTGTGTACGTGACCCCAAATAAAACAATTATACCTGTTCCAAGGCTCCTCCTCAGTGTTATATTATATCAGAACACAAGGCAAGTGATGGAAGATTATATTGTAAAATGTTGTAATCGTTTATAATGGAAAGAAATGTTAAAATGCAGCAGACCAAAATTCCAAGACCAGACAGGAAGCGAGATACTCAAAAACTGAAAATAGCGCACAATATTAAAAATCAAGTATTTAAACAAAGAATTTTCTGGAAAATAAAAAGAAAAAAATCTTTTTAAATAAAGTTGTTACAATCAGCTATGGTGGTTTAAATTTATCATTCAAGGTCATTTTATATAAGGCGGAGGATTCAACATCCTCCACATACACCACCTTCTCAAAAAAGAGGTACAAATAATAGTAGACGTAATCATAGTTCTTTGGCTGACGATGTATTCTTCCATAACGAGTTGTGCATACTGGCGCCCCTGACGTCGTCATCTCGCCCGGTATAACATTCGCTGGTTCTTTAAAATCATCTGATATCGACAAATAGTTTTCATGCTGTGATTCAGTAGAATAAGATTTTGCTATGTTAGACAACGGTTCTTCAGAGTACTGCATTTCCTTATGTGCCTGCATGATGGGATTGCACACCTCAGATTCGCCCATGGAACGGTCATTCGACGCATCTTTTAATTCGGTCACACCGTTAATCCAGATAAACTGGGGAATACAGCGATCCAACGTAACACAATCCTCAATGCCATTTATTTCTATGATGACATTCTTGTCAGTCATCCTCTTGACCTTGTATGGTCCTTTGTAAAATGGTGTTAGGCAGTTCTTCCTATTCTCATTAGTTATATATACATGCGAAGCCGATTTTAAATCGGAGGACACATAGCATTTAGTTTTAGGTTTTCTAGTCTTGGTTGGGGCCAAACGACACATCTTGTCTCTAAGTGCTCCTACAAACCAATCTACATAACTAGAAGCCCAATCAAGACTACTTGGAGTTTCTATTAGAAGATCTCCAGGCAACCTTAATGGTTCTCCATAAACCAATTCTGCTATGGAAGTTCCTAATTGTGCCCTATATCTGTTGCGCATGGCGAGTAGTACTATAGGAATATCGTGTATCCAGCTTGTTCCACTAGTACACCTTAATGCAGCTTTCAGTTCACGATGTAGCCTTTCTACCATCCCATTCGCTCGTGGGTTATACGCGCTAGTATGTATTATAGTGGTTCCCATGATGTTGAGGGATCTTATGAAAAGCTCTGACATAAATTGACTACCGCGATCACTAGTGACCTTTTTCGGAACACCATACTGCGATATCCAAATATGTAGAAACGCGAACAAAACTTCTTGCGCTGTCATGTCTTTTAAAATCGCCACTTCAAATTGACGACTAAATCTATCTACCATAGTCAGCAAGTATTTATTTCCGTTTACTTCAGGCATCTCAACAATGTCTATGTGTACGTGTCTGAACCGTCCATTTGGTATTCCAATGTTCTTTATCTCGGTTCTGGTATGTCTCCACACCTTACACGTTTGACACTTGGCACAGGCTCTTACCCATACCCGTATATCTTAAGACATGTGCGGCCATACGTATCTGTCGTTGATCAATCGAATGGTGGCTTTAATGGATGGATGACCCATGTCATGCAACACTTGGATAATCTTGGCCCGTAACTCCAATGGCACATATGGTCGTGGTTGACTTCTAGATGTTTCGCATAACAACCACTTGCCACTTATGAGCTTACGAACATATCCTGGTCTTTTGGATAATACTAATGTAAAGGGATCCGATCCTTGCGCTTCCTCGATTTGACTAACGAAATCGTTCATTGATTCATCTAAATATTTTAATGGACCTTGGAATATCAGCTCGACATCAGCTTCATTCGGTCGGCTAAGTGCATCGGCCACCACATTCTCCTTACCAGTAATATGAGACACAGTGAAATTGAACTCTGCTAACCGTGTTATTTGGTAATTTACTCTACGAGAGTAATTAAGCCTAGCTGTCTTACCAAGTATGCTAATCAATGGCTTATGATCGGTCAATAACTTAAACTTGTGACCATCTAAGTAATGCTCGAAGTGTATCACTGCTGCATACACTGCTAGAAGCTCTTTACCAAACTATCATAACGTTTTTCTCGATCATTAAGCTGACGGCTATAAAACCCAATCGGTCTTACTACGTCCTGATCTCTTTGCTGTAGCACTGCTCCTAATGCAACATCTGAGGCATCTGTGATTAACTCGAAAGGTTTGTCCCAATCTACAGGTGCTAATGTGGTCACGTCACTTAACATATCCTTGGCCTTTTGGAAATTTTCTCGGTCTTCTTGACTCAAGTTTATAGGCCAAGACTTCTTGATCGTGCTCTTTTCACGAGTGAGATGGCTTGTTAACGATCCAAGAATTCCGGCTAGACCTGGAATGAATCGACGATAATAGCTGATCATACCCAAGAACCTTCGCAACTGGCGTACGGTTCGGGGTTCCGTTACGTCCTTAATAGCTTGGACCTTATCTTCCAAAGGTTTAATTCCGTCTTTGGAAAGTATATGCCTAAAGTATTTAACTGAAGAGAAACCGATATTACTCTTATTAGGTTTGACCACTAATCCATATTGTTCCAGCCTGGTCAAAACCGTTTCCAAATGCGTACAATGTTCATTTCGTGAGCGACTGAAAATAATTATGTCGTCTATATATACCCTCGCAAATGGACAATTCTGAAGGATTTCTTCAGCCAAACGCTGGAATGTCTGACTGGCATTTTTCAAACCAAAAGGCATTCGAAGAAATTCATGCGATCCCCCTCCTGGAAATCTGACTGCGGTGAGTGGTATCGAACTTTCTTCCATTGGTACCTGATAGTACGCTTTCTGGAGATCTAAAGTTGAATAAACCTCATATCCCATTATATCTCGAAGTAAGGTACTCTGGTTAGGAAGAGGATAAGAATCACCCTTCGTCACTGAGTTTAATAGACGATAATTCCCACAAACCCTCCATTGACCCGGTTCAGGTTTGGGAACTACCACTATTGGGGAAGCAAAATTGGAATTTGACCTTCTACAAATCCCCTCTTCGCGCAATTGGCGAAATTCTGACAAAGCAACTTGTTGCTTGTGTTGTGCCAATGGTTGAGCCTTTGGAGAACAAGGCAACGGAGCCACCAATTCTATTTGGTGTTCTACTCCTGTCTTTAGACCTATCCTTTTGGCACTGAAAGGCTGAAACACTGCTAGATGCTTCTCGATTATATCGGCAAAGTCATGTGCGACTGTTGGACGAGGTAAGAGGACTGTTCTAACTGCCGACACGTTAGACTCAGTAGGTGCTGATGTCCCTACGCCTTCTGCAATAGTCCTAGCTATGGGGTCTAATGTCAGCTTAAAATGGGTCAAAAAATCCATGCCAATGATATGGTCCATGACATCGGCTACTAGAAAATTCCATCAGAAGGAAGATTTCTGGCCTAATGTTACCGACATTTCTTTCATCCCTTTTACTCCAATTGGACTACCGTTAGCGGCCCATAGTTGATAATCAAATGTGGGGCAATCTGTTTCCACCACATCTGACCTAACTATGCTTACCTCAGCACCCGTGTCTATGAGAAATCCTAATCCAGATAATTCATCCTTAATAATGAACTTGTTGCTGGACAATCCGGCAATGTTTTCAAGATCCCCGCTTAGTGAGAATCGGACTCTCTTACCTTCTATCTCGGTGCTATCTGTACTAGTCGCCTCTTTTGCTTTGAGTATGCCTTTTAAAGGCATATCTGAAAGCCTTTGCAATGGAACCCCCCTACGGCTCCTACTAGCGGGGGTTTTGTCCTTTTCCCGGTGATAGATTTCTCTCAACCGGATTTGTGCTTCCTTTTCATCTGGGTCCACCTAATCGCGGGTAAATACAATTCTCACTTTGGCACTTCGCACTGCGTCCGTATTCGCAATGTGCCTTACACCATCCGCGTGGCCCTTCGAAGCGTTGACGCGAGTGACTCCTTCGACGTCTATTATACTTATCCTGACTCTGAAGTTGTGCAATATCACTACGCAAGCTAGCAACCTCTCTACATAACAAACGCAAAGTTTCTTGTATAGTCAGGTGGTTTTCGGTATCTGCCCTGACTGGCTGCATCGTTACAGAATATGCTATTACAGCATGTACTTGTGGTTCTTGCTGTTTATACATGCCGTCTAACCCTCTGAGTTTTGTTGGCCAATCTATGTTCATTGTGTCAAATACTTCCATTGTTGTTCTGAACCTAATTGGTAGCTCAGCTGTAAAAATGGAGTTGACTACATCTCTAGATATATTCAACCTGGAAGCTTTTGTGCAAAGGCCTTCGTAAAATTCGGACGGTAGTTGACGCCCCATTTTCTCTAAGCGTAATAATTTGCACATTTGCGCTGATCTTCCAGGCTGATATCTCTGTTGAATTTCTGCCATTAATAACTCAAATGCATTGTACGGCTTTTCTTCTACAGTTCTGTCTCTGAAATTTTCCAAAGCATTTCGGCAATGCCATCCATGCTGCAACAAATTTCTCCATAGGGTTCACGATATTATAAGCACTAAATATCATTTGGGCATCTCCCACCCAACTTGAATGTTTTTCTGACTTATACTGTGGTAGACTTAATATTTTTGGACTGGCGCGGTCGCCAAATTTTGTTGAGGCCCCTAACCTATTCGTGTCTGTAAGCCCCATAGATGCCAGATCGCTGGAAGTCCTAAAATTCACAGTAGAGTCTGATATGCTTATATTATTGCTTGTGTCATTTAAATTCAAGTCCGCTATGTCCTGCACTAACATGCATGTGTCCTCATACTTAATATCGGTATCCATGATCAAATGTTATAATAATTAAATTGACACTTACTTATGGCAGTTGGAAGGTGAGAGTTGAAAAGCTATAGTCACAGCATTAATCTGTTTTGATGTGTACGTGACCCCAAATAAACCAATTATACCTGTTCCAAGGCTCCTCCTCAGTGTTATATTATATCAGAAAACAAGGCAAGTGATGGAAGATTATATTGTAAAATGTTATAATCGTTTATAATGGAAAGAAATGTTAAAATGCAGCAGACCAAAATTCCAAAACCAGACAGGAAGCGAGATACTCAAAAACTGAAAATAGCGCACAATTTTAAAAATCAAATATTTAAACAAAGAATGTTCTGGAAAATAAAAAGAAAAAATTCTTTTTAAATAAAGTTGTTACAATCAGCTATGGTGGTTTAAATTTATCATTCAAGGTCATTTTATATAAGGCGGAGGATTTAACATCCTCCACATGTTGTGGCGTTGAAATCTCGCTAATTAAACTCGTTGAAGTCCTGCAGTAACCGGCTCGTCTCTCTTGTTGCACAGCAACAAGATTGGCGTGACTGAAATTGCCAATGTGTGTGAAGCAAGCCCAAAAAATAGCGTATGTGACGAAAGAAGACAGCACGCCGGAGAAACGCACAGCAGAAGGAAAACGCGACAACTGACTTAAATGGTAAATTCACCGTTCTTAAATAGCTTGATTGGCTACTTTGTCACTATTGGTTAACGGCAAGTTTCGCTTTTTTCTCTTTGGTGGAGCGTAAATTAAATTGAATTGCATTTACGCAATATGTCGGCGAATTGCTTTGTGTTGTTACATCACTTTCCTCTCTGAAAAAAAGAAAAAAATATTCCTCTCGTTAAGGCTGAAAAGAAATGCATAAATCAAGTTAAGCAACTGGTTATTATTCTGCCCCTTGATATAAAAAATAATGTACCATAAATGATGGGCTTAAGTATGCTTGTTGGTTGCTTCAACAAAGATATGATACCAAATAACCACTAGGAGTTGCTGCACAAATTGTTAGCTGTAGTGGCCGGCCATACCGCGTAAGGCAAAATATAGCGGAGTAAGATTTGGGAGCTGCAGCGTGAGGATTTAGAGGTAGATCGCCATTGAAGTTGGCAGGTTTAAGTTAAAACCTGGGCAGACTAGATTGCCGTCAATGTGTTTGTATACTACCAAAGGAGCTTGTGTGTGCTCGACGTTGTGGTCATGATATTTGTAGAGTGGTCACTGTGCAACTGATGAAGTTGAGATATGCATTGAAAGTGGCCTGTATCATGATATGAAGCTGATAACTACTTAGTGTTGCTACACGAAAGTGTTAGCTCTAAGTAGCTGGTCATACTAAAATAGGCAGTGTGAGCTCAGGTGTGAGCCATACATTATAATGTAAAAATATATACATGAAAATCAAAAGGTAACTGCATAAAAAATGTACTTGAACATTGCCTCAGAGATTGCATAATACCAAAGAATTGTTCAAAAATGCTACACAATTGTTAGTTAAGAACAGTTGGTTATACCACGTGAGACAAGTGAGTGTGAGAAAAATGAAATGAATTATGTGGATTCGTATGTCACATTGCGTGACAAAGGGCGCAAGTGGTGCGCGTAAAGTTAAAAATGTTGATACATAGAATAACGAAAATTAGTGTTAAAAATATCAATTACGCGTTATGCAAATCAAGCTATTGCTAGGTTGAGATTGCAGGCAGATGAAGACTGAGACGTGTGTAGAATGTTGAATGCTCTCTGGATGAGGCGGTTTGATAAACGGTTTCAACCTGTCTATGCTTACTGATGTCGGTGTCGCGCCTTGCATGATAATGAAATATTTGGGTTGTCTGAGCAAAATCGGATAAGGGCCGCGATACTTTGTTTGTAATGGTGCAACAGCAGTGTCGTTGCGAACGAGTACTCTCTTGCAGCTGTTGAGCTGCGAGTGAACGAAGAGTGGATGAGGCGTATGTCTCGGCTGTTGTTCAGACATGTTACCGAAATGAAATCGGTGGCGGGTAGCTTCGTCCTGGAGTCATCCTGTGCGGGTAGTAGACATAGGAACTGACTAGGCAGGCGTAGATCCACATGCCATACTAGGTGTGACGCCAGACGTTTAATTGATTCACGAGTACGGGAACGAATGGCAAGCCGAACTAAAAGGTAATGCATAGACCCAGTTTCCATTAATGGAGGATGCTAAAACAGTCTTGAGTTCCCTATGCATTCTCTCTACCACAACGTTAGATTGGGAATGGTAGGCAGACGTCTGGCGTAAGATGGATCCCATTTACCGCAGAGGTGGTTTTGAAACGATCTGATGAGAAGCAGGTGCCTCTGTCAGTGATGATGATCTTGGCCAGGAACACCAGGCTTGGATAATCCATGTAGAGATACCGTTAGTTAATTCGTCTGGAGAAATGGTGCCAAGAGGCAATGCCGCAGGCCACCGTGTAAATCTATCAATCATAGTTAGAGGGTTGCTGAAACCTTGAACCTTTGTTAGACGAACTGTGTTGATGTGGACGATGGCTAGGCGAGAATTAGTCCGGAAATGTTGCAACTTAGTTCGAGTGTGCTAAGTGATCTTGGTTTTCTGACTAATGGCACAATCGGAGACACATCGTTTAGCGTTCTGCCTAAGCCTGTGACCTCAGAAACGATATGTGAGAAGTCGGAGAGTCGCTTTGCTTCCTGTGTGAGAAATTGAGTGAATTGCGTCGAAAACTTTTTTCTGAAGGCTGGTTGGCAGAACTGGCTTGTTGGGCTGCGTACACTTGAAGTAAACAATTAGTAAGCCTTCCCAGAGACAGCATATGAACTTGGTTGGGTTACGGGCTACTCATCTTTGAATGTAAATGTCACCACGCTGTTTCGTTCGCAGGAGGGATTGCGTTAGTGCAGGGTCACTGAATGTCACGGAATTGACAGTGGTTGGCGACAGCGAAGGTGTTTGTAGCGAGACGACTGGCCTGGAAAGGACATCTGTAATGAAGTTTTGTTCGCCGTTGACGAGAAAGGTGTCAAATTGCCATTCGCCTAGACGTGAAAGCTGTCTTTCCACTCTGGCAGGGTACTTGGCGATAGTTGAAGTCGCGTTTAGAAGTGCGCTAACTAATGGTGTATGATCGGTGAAAACACCAAATCTGCTGTTGTCAATTATATTGATAAAATTGCGCACTGCGTCGTGGATGACAAGGAGCTCTCGACAGAAAGTGTCGTATCTCGTTTCTACTGGTTGGAGAGTACGCGAGTAGAAACTGATAGGCTTTCGAACTCCGTCGATCTCTTGTTCCAAAGTGGCACCAATAGCGAATTTAGAAGCATCTGTCGTGAGTAAAAATGGTCGTTGAAAATCTGGATGCGTTAGCATTGTAGCATTTGCTAACGAGTTGATGGCGAGCCAAAGTAATTCCTAGTTTTCAGATGATCAAGTAATGATGGAATTCTGGCTTAGTCCATTTCGATTCCGCAGGAGCCTGCATAAATGATAGAGTTGTCATGAAATGCCGGGAAGGAACTTGCGATAGTAGTTTAGGACTCCCAAAATTTTCTGCAACTCGCTAACAGTTATCGGTGACATGATATTCCTGATTGAATTCGCCTTTAATGGCGTAGTTTGAATATTTTGTGGCGTGATACGATGCCCTAGGAAATCCGCGGATGTAATTGCAATCTGCGTTGTGTCACAGTTGATCTTGAGTCCGTGGTTGGATAAGCATGAGAGGACATTTCGTAGATGCTTGGCATGAGATTCTAAGTCTGGACTGAATACCATTATGTCATCGAGATATGACATACAATAAGCAGAGTCGTCGCGAAGTATGTTGTCCATGAATCTTTGAAATGTCTGTGTAGCACACTTAAGTCAAAAAGGCATGTAAAGATATTCGAAAAGACCAAATGGAGTGATGACTGCAGTCTTTTCGATATCCTCTGGTGCTACAGGGATGTGATGGTAAGCTTGCCTGAGGTCAATCACTGAGAAGAATTAGCTGTCGTTGAGTTTTTCAAGTAAGGTGTTAATATTTGGAATAGGATATGCATCAGATTTTGTCACTGAATTTAACTTACGGTAATCTCCGCAGTCTCTGTACGATCCGTTTGATTTGGAGACTAAGTTCAGTGGTGACGCCCATGAACTTTTCGATGGTCTGATGATTCCCTCTTCCAACAGCCTTGAGAATTCTTCTTGGGCAGCTTTCAGCTTAGCAGGAGCCAGTGGTCGCTTCTTGAGTGCAATAGGTTGTCCTTCTGTGACGATATGATGCATCGTGTTGAAGACTCGTAGCTCTGACTTGTTAAGATCGAAAAGCGATTTGTATTTTCGAAGAGCTGCTGATATCTCTGCTGAATGATGCACTGGGGTTGGTTGAATGACCTGTAACTCCAATCGCTCGGTGGCAAGTGTCCAAAAACTTTGCTCAAGTCCGGTGGAGGGTTCAATGTTCTTTTGATTAGCAAGGTCAACAATAAGCCGAAATTTCAGAATGAAATCAAGGCCTATTATATTGTATAAGACATTGGCAATGATGAAGTTGTGAGAAAAATCACGCCGTAATACTATATTGAGTGTGCAATTCCGACAGCCATAAGTAGGTATGGGCTCGCCTGTAGCTGTTGCGAGATAAACGCCTGGCGATATCTCGGCCATTGAATCACCCTTAAGAACTGAGTCTGCTGCACCTGTGTCTACGAAGAATTCTTCGCCAGTTCTGAAATCAAGAAGGTTCAGAATTTCGTTGGGCGGTTTGGCCGTGTCATGCAAACAAGTAGGCTGATGATTGCAACCGGCGTTGTCCGTTTGGCTCTCTAAGTGGCAAATTCGGCGTGGACGAAAAGAGTCAACAGGAATGTTGGATTGTAACTGATTTCTTCCCTATGGCGCCGTTGATGCCGTTAATGCACAGAAAGTACGGTCTTCTTCTTTCTGCGCCAGACGTTTCCCGACCCTGAAGCACCACTACGCCTGTGTTCTGCTGTCTTTCCCGTCAATTGTGGAAATTGACACTCATTCGGAAATTTTTCGGAAGGACAGAGACAGATTTGACATAAATAAAAAACTTCTGGTGATTATAGCACCAGTTCTTTGGGGCATACCTGTTAAAGGATTGCGGGGATTTCGATCACCACCTACCGTTATAATTACTTTTGGGCATGAATTGTGGTCGAGCATTCACACGATGTAGCTCAAATTCCTTCTGTGAAATCAACCTAGAACTTTAGCTATGTTTGCTACTGCCTTTTCTAAAGAGGAGAGCCTCTCATACTGCGGGGGTGGACAAAAGGATGACGGATTCAACTTAGGTTCCAAAAACCTATATTCTAACTCACATCACTCAGATAAGTCATCTATAGAGAGAGTGTTGGGAAGCTGTCTGGCGAATAGTTTGAATGATTGTAAAAGATTGTTAATAAATACAACCTTAGCTTCATGGTCAGAAGTAATGGTTTTATACCAACGTTTCCGTAATCTGGAAACGGGGAGAAAGCGGAGTCTATGCGCATAAAGAATATTTCTCTATCTCCATCCCAAACAGGAACATTAATATCTAAAATTGGACCTGACATTCTAATATTCATACAAGATCTTAAAAGCATAAATTTATAAGCAATATGAAGAAGTATAAAAAGACGTTAAACGAAACGCTTACCCACTAACAGCTTCCACAGTTGAAACAGAATCTTCCGCAGTTGAATCTGTCAGTTCTACTCTTTTGTACAGTCAATGTTAGTTCACAAATCATCAAGATGTACAGTTTTGTATATAGGAAAATTGAATAAAAAACCTTCCTTTTAAAAATATATACTCAACTAAATTCCCCAGAAGACCACGACTTTAGAGAGATTAACAACCAGAGTAAAAACGTATACGCAAATGTTAATTTTATTGATGCCCAAATATTGAAAAAGAAACAGTCGATTTTATTTATACCAAAAGTTTTCTTATGACTAAAAAAAGTACAATACTCAGTATCCAGGCGCGGTCACCAATTTTGTAAACGCCCCAGCTTCAAGTAAATGCCGTACGACGTTACAAAGTCAGTTAGAGTGCCAGGAAACCTAAGTTAGTATTGTTGGGGGCCCTTAACTGGGCCGGTCTTGCGTTCTCTGGCAAATAGCGAGTAGTCCAGTCAGAGTAGCAGTGTCTAGAAGTACTCCTAGACTTGACTTGGGTTGTGGTTCCTTCTGTTGTGGCGTTGAAATCCCGCTAATTAAACTCGTTGAAGTCTTGTAGTAACTGGCTCGTTTCTCTAGTTGCACAGCAACAAGATTGGCGTGACTGAAATTGCCAATGTGTGTGAAGCAAGCCAAAAAAATAGCGTATGTGACGAAAGAAGACAGCACGCCGGAGAAACGCACAGCAGAAGGAAAACGCTACAACTGACTTACATGGTAAATTCACCGTGCTTAAATAGCCTGATTGGCTACTTTGTCACTATTGGTTTACGGCAAGTTTCGCTTTTTTCTCTTTGGTGGAGCGTAAATTAAATTGAATTGCATTTCATGCAATATGCTGTCGGCGAATTGTTTTGTGTCGTTACAAGAGGAAGCTAGATTTCTCCGAAAAATTAAAGTAGACAATTATTGATAAATTTAAACCACCGTTGCTGATTGAAACGAATATTATTTAGAACGAAATTATTCGTTTATTTACTAGAACATTCTTTGTTTAAATACTTTACAGTCTTGTAAATCGCCCGGCTTCAAGTGAATGACTTACAACGTCACTAAGTCAATTATGTGCCAAGATGGCTGAGATTAGTACTGTTGGGCGCCGTTATTAGGATCGGTATTGCGTTTACCGACAAATGCCGAGAAAGTTAGTTAGTGTAACAGTGTATAAATATACTCCTAGACACTTAAGACCAGCTCTGGTTGACTGGCTTTTGTGGCGTTGACATCAGTTACGAGAGACTGTGTGAAGGCTGAGTATTGTCTCGTTGAAGATCTGCGACAATACGTGGTAATTGGCACACGTGAAGGTCCAATAAGTAGATGTTGCTCCGTCTCACTGGTTGTGCAGCAACAAGATTGGAGTGACTAAAATTTACACTGTGTGTGAAGCAATTACAGAAGTCAGCACAGGTGAAAAGCCAGTATGACAGGAGGCAGCACGCACATGTAGTGCACAGCAGAAGGCAAACGTGAACACTGATTGGCGTGGTAAATTCACCGTGGTTAAAAAGACTGAAATCTATTAATCGGATTTGAATATGTGCCAGCTACCTCGGTGTTGCCGCCGATCATCAAAGAGACATATCTAGGTCTTCGAACAGCAGCTAACAAATCTTGATTCGACAAGTCTATTTATTCCGGTACATATACACGAAAGATCACCAGCAAACAAACAGGAGAACAGATTAAGTGTCAAGAAGGACTTCTAGATGCCCTAACACTGCAAAAATTCATCAAATATTACGGAATCTGCCAGAGAACTCTTTTCTGGCCCTGTTAAGGGCCAAATACGGAACTGCTTTCAGATTTCTTATTAATCTTCTTAGTAACGTCTCAATGCACTTACTTGCAACTGGGGCGTTTAAAAATTGGCGACCGCTCCGGGGTCGAAGAACATTACTGCTGATATAACTTTTTTTAAATTAATATCAGTGAGAAAAATATTAAACAAAAGAAATATGATTTTTGGACGGGAACCTTGGGTGTAAATTAGAAAACCGACGGTAGCACATCTTAAATGAAATGTTTTTTGCGAAACAGGATCAATGGAAGTTAGCGGATCTGCGTTTTGACCAACGCAGTTTTTTGTTCCAGTAGTTTTCTTTATTTAACGTCTAGGAAAGGAGTTAGTATCAAATAATGTTATATGTCTAAAATCAGATAGAGGAGGAGCTACAGTTATGATGAATCAATCCGGTTATAACAATAAAATGGTAGAACAGTTAAGTAATGCAGAACTTTACACTAAAATAAAAACAGACCTACGTATAGGTTACAGGGGCATTTAAAATTATAAATCAATAATAAGATCGCTAGTGGTTAATTGGATTCGACGCATGGTAACACTCTCATACAAAGAGATATATTTGCACCCAGATTTTATGATTTAGTCAAAGTGCACAAGCCTGGTAATCCATAAAGAATTATTCCGTATGTCTAACATTCCCCAACATATAGTATTTCTAAGTTTTTCCGTCGTAGAATAAGAAAAAATTCCTATTTCTTAGAGCATACCTTGTTAAAATCATATCAGTTGGTTGAAATTGCTGATAAATGTGTACTAGAGAACAATGATAGATAAGTAAGCTTATATGTAGCATCTATGTACACGAATATATTGGTTCCTGAGGCAACTGGATTGTTTTCGATGTTTTCCAATTGATCACCTCTTAATATAAGAAGGAAGCAAAATTATGAATGGACACGTCATGGAGATGATGTTTATATGTATGTCCTATACTTATTTTAAATTTCAGAAAGAAATTTATAAACAAATTCAAGGTGTTCAAATCGGACAACCTTTGTTGATCCCAATAGCTAATATCTTGATGCATCATTTGGAAAATAATCTTTTGGATGAGACTCCCCTGAAACCAAAATTGTACCCACGATTTCTTGGATGACATATTAACGTTCTGCAACTATGGTGATAATGAAATGTTAAATTTATTAAATTTAGCTAATCGAATGAGCGAAATCGAAATTACTCTGTTAAAGGAAATCATAATGTGAATTATCATTTTTAGATGTCAAATTAATTTGAAATGGTCAAATATAAGAAAGAAATATTGATAGGAATTATACTTATGCAGGAATTCTTCTTAATTTCAAGACCAATCACTCATATCTTATGAAATTCGGCATCTTAATGTCATTAACAGATAGGCATGGGAAGTTAGAATTAGGCAGACTGTGCGATACATTCAAGGCTAATTGTTATCCTCATTATTTAATAGATGCATCAATGATGGATGTCGTGAGAAAATTTAATCTAAATGTGTGGTACATTAAAACAGACAAGAAGAAGGAAGAGCGTAATGTCATGGTATTGTATGGATACTTTTCGCTGTTGCTCTCTCGTTCCTGATTTTGTACCCCTACTACTTATCAATGGTTGCTATTTTTACTACCCGAGCACCCAATCAGTCTGTTCCTTTTCAGATGGTTAACATTAGAAGGCCGAAGAAAGGTTTCATGTATATATTACACACAATGTAGTACATAAATATAATTCACTGTTAATTCGAATTGAAGGAGTTGGTTGGCAATAATACAGATTTTAATGTAAAATTATATCTTAAACACTATTCACAGTTAGTCCAAATTGAATATATGTTAGTCAGCTGTAAAATTAGATTTTTATGCAAAAATATGTTTTAAATACCGTTCACAATTAAACTAAATGGTCCGTCTTCTAGACGGCAAAAATTAAAATGATTTAAGTTTATAATAGAAAATTGTTTTATGCTCAATCAGTTATTCGCGTACAAAGGTCTGAATTGCTCAACATTTATGCCATCGATTTAAAACAAATGATACATGGAAAAAGTCATCGTTAAAGGTTATCACTATAAAAAGAATGTAAATCGTTTAAGGACTTCAATGACACAACTCACAAGTGTTAAGTTCACCGCTTGTAACGATTCTATCTCAGTTCATGATATTAATATATTGTTCTCTGAAGTTCGGATAGTCCAAATTTGCCAACTAAGCGGAATAAGTTCACTATGACACAATAGTCCACCGCGTGTTTTTTTCGTTTCGAGCGCGGTTCTGTTCTTTTTTATAAAAACACTATTAATTACACATAAAATTTCAGTTCAAGAAATATCGATTAAAACTGCTTGAGACTAAAAGAGATTGTTCCTAAAATCACAGCTAAGAGAAATATTGTTTAAGGACAGAGTTAGAATATTTGACCTTAAAGAGCACAGCGTTTGTAAAAATTGACCTTCGTTGGGTTGTAACACGGAGCCGCGTGTTACAGTATTATCTGATTCTAAATTAAGTAGGAAAGTGAAATCAATAGCTTTAAAATACAATATAAGGAACGTTTTAAAACAGTCCCTTACAGTAAACATTATACTTCCTAAACAAAAAGAAAAGATTGAATCCTTGGAAACATCAGGAATGTATGAAATCCAACGCAATGATTGTAGTCCCATGTATGTTGGTGAGACCATGCGCCCAATCAAAGTAAGAAGAGATGAATACAAAACTGCATGTAAGTATTAACATATTGCTAAATCTGATCTTGCTCGTCATGTAGTGGAGACTGGGCATACTATCAACTGGAAGGAATGCAAACACATAGCAATATGTAGTAGAAATATGGTGACGAGATTGTTTAGGGAATTTATAAAAATTAAATCTAGAGATAATATTATGAATGAAACAGCTGTTGAAAAATCGTTAGGTTCGATTTGGAATACTGCATTAACTAGTGGCAAGAAAAGGAGATTGCATGAATTGGAAACTGAAGCTAGCTCCAGTAAAATATTAAGAACATCGGATTAAGATCAAGTTATTAATGGGCTTGTTATTCTAGTAATAACAAATCAATTATTAAGAATATAGTCTTTTTAAATTTCACCTCTAACTACTCGTTTGATTTTAAAACCATTTGTGATTCGAACACCTATTCTTGTGTTTTGCACCTCCAAACTACCTATTGAGATCATTCTAATAATACAGTATTTAAAATATTTAGAATTAATGATTAGTCTGACGCGAGCAAAGGGTAAATTAATGTCTTTTGATTGCAGTTTCTGTTTATGCACGTTCGTGTGCATCAATTATGATTAATTGAATCTTTTTAGTTATGTATACAAATACACATGCACATACGTCTAACCTGAGTAAAACATGAATAGTTTGAATTGAAATTTATTGACATTTTATCACTCATAATGGCATGTGATTATGTTGAGGGTTTCTGAATTATTGGTCTCCCCAACCAGAAAATGTGAGGAAAATCTCAGTTACGTCATTTTACATGGAGTGTATAAAAAAAAGTTAACGCATGCAAAATGGTAAATTTTTATCCCGCCTCCCTAGTTTCACTTAGATGAACATAACAGATACGGAAATGCACACACACATGTGACAAGCGAATATATAATGAAAAATCAGTCTGAAGTATAAATAATATAGCCTGAAAAAACAAAGCGCTTGCTTCATTAGTTTCATTTGTAAAACTAGTGAGGATGGACCAACTGAAGAAGGCTGCCGATAAAGGCAGCCGAAATATTTTGTTAAAGAAAGAAATCTACTGGAAGAAGAACAACTGTGTTAGTCAAAACGCAGATCAGGTAGCACATCTGATCACGGGGTCATCCTGGTTTCCCCAATCATTTTTGTGAATATTATTGGTTAAATTTGTCAACATTTCTCGCCTACGTATATCACATTCTGCGTTGAAATTGTGTACAACCAGTGGGAGCAGATTTTATTAAGCGCTTAATTATTATTATTTAAAATTTACAGGGCACCTATGTTTTAACATTACAATAATATATTTACGAGGGAATAATTCATCATAGACACAGACACAGGAGTTTCTGTTCTCAAGAGTGATATCATGGCCGTGATGTCTCTATGTGTTATACTCGCAGCAGCTACAAAGAAGCCCATTTCTACTTATTGTTGCCGCCATCGCACTCTAAATATAGACTTATGACGTAAATTTTCATACAACTTCAGAGTTGCCAAGGATTCACGTAACATAATAGGCCTTGATTTCCTGTTGAAATATCGGCACATTGTTGATCTTGCTAATCAATAGATCATTGACATTTCCACCGGATTTGAAGAAAGTTTTTTGACACTTGCCTCCGAACGTTTAGAACTACAGGTCATACAGCCATTCCCAGTGAATAATTTTACAGAGATATCAACAGCTCTTTGAAAACACTAATCGTTGTTCGATCTCAGCAAGTCAGAGCTACGAATCTCTAATACGATGTACCATATCGTCACATCAGGAAACCTATCACACTCTACATGAGACCGCTAAGTCCTACTAACTTGAAAGCTGCCCAAGAGTAGTTTTCAAGACTATTGGGAGAGGGAATCATAAGACCATCAAAATGTTCATGGGCGTCACCATTGCTCCTGGTTTCTAAATCAAACGGATCATACATAGCCTGTGGAAGCTATCACAAGCCAAATTCGGTGACCAAATCCGACGCATATTTCATTCCGAATATAAACATCTTGCTTGAAGAAAAGCTGTAGCAATGACTTCTAAGTGGTTGACCTCGGACAGGCCTTCCGCCATATTCCAATAGCGCCAGAAGATATTGAAAAAACTACGGTCAAGATTCCTTTTGGTCTTTTGAATACCTTAAATGCCTTTTAGTGTGTTACTCAGATATTTCAGAGGTTCATGGACAACACACACCACGAGGATGCCGCTTACTGTATGTCATATCTTGATGACAAATTAGTTTTTAGTTTAGACCTAGATTCCCGTGCTAAACATTTACAAAATGTCCTCTCACACATCAAATCGCGGACACGTGATCAATTGTGACAAAATGTATTTTGCAACAACATCCGTGGATTTCCTAGGGCATCGTATTAAACATCAAGTTATATAATTTTTGTCGTCGAAGGAAAATTCCATCAAGAATATTAAGTCACCCTAGACTGTAAGAAAATTCCAGAATATTTTAGCAGCTCTTAACTACTATCTCAAATTCCTGTCCGACCTATCAAAACAACTTTATCCATTATTTAGGTATCTACGGAATGAAAAGGGATTTAGCAAAAAACTTCATCATTTCTTGGTCATTTGAAGGCATGGAATTATTCCATCTTACCACCAACTCATTATCAAATGCCACAATTAACCATTCAGACGTTCAATGTTCATTTATACACACAACCGATGCTCCTGAATTGTATATTGAGGCCACTTTGGAACAAGAGATTGACGGTGTTTTGAAGCCTATTAGATTTTACTTGCGTACTCTGCAACCAGTAGAAACTATGTACGAAACGTTTGGTCGAGAACTCCTCACCAACTATGATGCAGTGCGCCACTTTACCAGTATCATTGGCAGCAGCAGATTTGTTGTTCTACCAGATCATGTGTCATAAGTTAGCGTAATTTGAACTATTACTTTAACCGTCAAAATGTACCCTGCCAGGATAGAACGACAGATGTCTCGTCTGAATGAATAGAAGTTCGACATCTTTCATGTTAAGGGCGAACAAAAAATTATTGCAGACACAATTCACAGGCCAGAAGTCTCGCTACAACCACCTTCGCCAACGCCATTCTCAGTCAACTCCGTTGCTCTTAGTAAACCTGCACTCAAACCATCCTTCCTACAAAAAGAACAGCGCGGTCACACTCATATTAAAAGATCAGTATCTCATCACCCCACTAAGTTTGTATTTCAATTTTCGGATGGCTTACCAATTGTTTACTTCAAGGGTACGCAGCCCAACTATCAAGTCTTATCGACCAGGCTTCAGGGAAAGTTTTTTGACTCCATTCACTCAATTTCTCACATAGGAAGTAAGGCGACTGTTAAACTTCTTAAAGGTCGTTTCTGAGTTCATAGACTCAGGCTGAACGCTAAGCAATGGTTCTCCAAATGTGCCACTTGCCAGATAAACAAAATCACCCGACGCGCTCATTCTAAGTTTGAACATTACCGGACTACTTCACACCTAGCCATCGTCCACGTCGCCATAGTTTACCTGACTCAGGCTCCAGATTTTTAACTATGATTGATAGATGTACCCGATGGCCTGCAGCTTTATGTCTTGGCACCATTTCTGTTTACGAAGTTACTAATCGCTTTATCTCTGCGTGTACAGCGCATTATGGTGTTCCCATCGCGGCCATTATTGAAAGTAGCATTTGTTTCACATCCGATCGATTTAAAACTACCTTGTGGTTTATGGGATGCACTTTACACTAGATGTCTGCCTACCATGCCCAATCTAACAGTATGGTGAAAAGAATGCATAGATAATTCAAAGCAGCTATAGCATTCTCGTCCATTAATGGCAACTGTGACGATGCATTACCTTTAGTCATACTTGCTATGGGTTCTCGTATAAGTGAATCTATTTGAACATCTGCGTCACAACATTTGTATGGCATGGACTTACGCTTGCCTAGTCAGCTCCCAAGTCTACTACCCGCAGAGGATGACCCACAAGTCAAAGCTTCTCGCCTTCAACTTCATTTAGATAACATGTCTGCCCAGCAGCCGAGATATACTCTTCGGCCTTTCTTTGTACACCCGCAGCTCCAGAGCTTCAAGAAAGTACTCATTCGTAACAACGCTGCTGTTTAACCCGATTTTGTTCAGACATCCGAAATATTTTATAATCATGCAAAGTGCGACACCTACACAGATTAGCATAGACAGGTCAAAACTTTTATAGAAACGCCTGTTCGTAGCCACTTACAAGCTTCTACATGCGTTTCAGACTCTCCATGTCTACAATTTCAAACTAGTAATATATTGTCATACTCAAAAGTCTCTCGTGGTATAACCAGCTGCTATTAGCTAACAGTTGTGTAGCATCTTTCAAAGTTCTTCTCTATTGTGCCATTTCCTCGGCCATATTCTAATACACTTTTGTTCTTTTCGTTTGAAGTTCAAGTATTTTTTATACATCATAATGTTCCAACGCATGTATCACGCCTGAGCTCACACTGCTTATTTTTGTATGATCAACTATTTAGAGCTAAGATTTTGTGTAGCAACATTAATTAACCATCGGATTTATATCATGGTAAAGGCCATTATCATATATACCGCAACTTCATCAGCTACACAGTATACATTCACTAATATATATCATGACCTCAACATCGAGCAAACACTAGCTCCTTTGGTCGTATGGAACTCGCATTTACAGTAATCCAGCCTGCCCAGTTTATAACATGGACCTGCCGCATTCAGTTGCCATCCACTTTGCAATTTTTAGGCTGCGGTTCTTAAAACCTATCGTATTGCTCTATCTCGCTTTACGCGGCATAAGCGGCTACTACAACTAAGAATTCTGTAACAAATACTAGTTGTTATTTTGGCATCATATCAGTGTTGAAGCAATTAACATGTATGCACCAGCCCAGCATTACCATACATTTATGGTTAAATATGGGCAGAATAATAATAATAATAATAATAATAATAACTGGGTTCGAACTCTGACCTACAGTACTAATCAAGCATTTCCAGGAGGAATTGTTTTGCTTGTGTCTTTTCTTTTTATCAGAGAAGAAATTGGTGTAACAGTTCAGATTATTTCGACGACATATTTTCAAAATTAAATTCAACATTTAATACGCTGATCTAATTGGAACGCGTAAAACTAACGTTGTACAATTGCGTGCGACTTTTCGTCTATATAAGCAGGATTCAATTACTACGAAACACACATTCTGTTCTGATTTCTACGGTTGATTGCGGTCGCCTTCTCTGCTTGACAGTCTATCTGCGCCGACTACTGGTCTTGAGTTTACAACGCTGAGTCATCTTGTCGCATAGTTTTCATTCACGCAAATCTTCTTGTTGATGTGCATCCAGTCATTTGTAATCGGTCATCTATTAATCGGTATTCTACATGTGACCGCTACCGCGATGTTGCCGTATACCTTCAACAATACAAGTCTAGGATTTCAAACAGCAACTAACAATTCCTGTTACGATAATTCTACTTATTCAGG
>JAQBSW010001958.1:85000-116291 GCA_029291075.1 Eudiplozoon nipponicum | reverse complement strand
GTGCCCTCAAATTTAAAATTAGCCTCCATGTTAATCACACTTAAATATATATATTGAATTAATCTGGTAATAGGCGAATGACTGTGTACTTCTTACGCAACACTGCACCCGAATATATAACCTGGAAAGAGATTAGACGCGAAAAACAGAATTATTAAATTATCTGTTTCTGAACGATGCCAGTGTGCACAAATAAAAACGCTAATTCGTTTTGAAGGTTTATATTTTGAAGATCAAAATTTGACACTTCGTAAGCTTTATTCTAGTCGATTTTATCCCAGTCAATCGAAATTTATTATTCTTTGTGAAGAACTGACACAAATTTGTTAAAGCACTTTTCTATCTCAACTTCGAACAGCCCCCACGTCAACATTGAATATTTAAGAAAGGTAATGATGGAATATTTGTATCGCGTCGAGGATTTAAAATTACTCGTGCCTTATTATTATTATTATTATTATTATTATTATTATTATTTTTATTATTTTATTATTATTTATTATTATTATTATTATAATTATATTATTCAATTATATGTAATCTTATGCTCCGTGAGCATGTTAAACACAAGTTTTACATTGCATTAGAAGTTAAAAATATGTCTAAAATCTTTTTGAGCGAGTGTTGTGTCATTGTGTAATTTTGTGATCAAAAGACTATTAAAAGAATTTAAGAAAAAGAAAGATTTATTTGATTTTATATAATCTTCTGCTATGGAAGCATGTTGCACACAGGAATAGCATTGAAATATAAGTGGAAAAAGTGTTTATTCTTTGTGTAATTGTACATTTTGGTTAAGTAAAAGAAATTTTTTGAAATTTGATTGCGGAGTGCCAGCTCCACATTTTACAATGCCGCGTTTTGCGTACACGGGTTGTAGCTTTGCACTAACAGTTTCACAAAGATACGATTGATCACAATTTCCACTTTTTGTCTTCGATTGGGCTGGGTTTGTATTCGTCCGCTTCTTCCGAAGGCTTCAACATCATTCATACTAACCAATGGAAATGCGGTTCCATCATATCTTTTTTAATGGCGTCGTTTCGGTGTGTAATTTTCAGCACCATACTCAGGCAACTATACACAGCTCAATACTTACAATAGCAGATTTAAGCAAATGTAGTAACCTCTACCGAAACCGTTCTATTTATATTTTATTTTGTTTGACTCACCAATGGTTTGAAACATAGAATTTGTCTCAATAACTAAACTCAATATATGCTTATGTCTAGTGCACATGAAAACCCTCACTCAAAAACTAAATCTACATATATATACATATATCCACAACTATTTGCATACCAATCCTTACCTCAGTATAGTTGCAGCTATCTCAAATTCCCGGTATACTTAAACTCATCTCGTGTGCAGAATAAAACAAAAAATATTCGTAATTACTAGAAGACCATTGACAATATGCCTAGGTCGCATGGTGGTTTCTCGTAGTTTGGTGTCTCGTACAATTTGTCGCCTTGAGGAAGTTTAACTAGGCAGACGCACGTGCATCTGTTGACTAGTGTATGATAACTGTATTCCGATTTATATTAACAGTTTAGGAATTAATCTTCACTTTTGCAGATTGCTTTATGTGTTTGTGGACAATAAGGAAGAAATCATATTATTTTGCCATCGGTGAAATCTCAATTTGTAATAATAAATCCAGCAGCTCTATTGCCGATTAGGGTTGAATGAACCTTTATTCGTTTGTTCATGATGATTCAGCATATACTCTGAATCTCGGGGGAGAAAGAAAATAAATGGTGCAAGTATTGATTTCAACATGTTGTTTAATAGAAATCGCTAGGTTTTGCTATTATAATTTGTGATTTCAAAATTAGTGGTTTAAACAATAATTGGTGGCACGGGTTTTGTTACAATTCATTGAATCAAGTTTGCGAGATTGAAGTGGACAACAGTCCCATTGTATTTAATCAGTCATCAAGCAACATAGCACAACTACCGCCAGTCGCAACGCACTGACGCGTTTCGAACTTCCATGATCCTCATCAGAGTACAATGGTAAACTGACTAGCGAGGATCAAACCGAATTGAATATATATGGAAATCAAAGTTAGACATGCGGCTCTCACCTCTAGCAGTCTCGCATAAATTGAACTTGACTGGAAATGTCGGCTGCAAAATTTCTATGCAGTCAAGAACATTAACTGTTTGCAGCTTTCGCCACATTTACATATATATGCAATACAATTTAACAATAATTGATTGCGCGGGTGGTGGTAACAATGATTTAAATCAAGTTTGCGCGCTTGAAGTAAACACCAATCTTATTGTATTTAACCAGTCGTTGAACAACATAACAAAACTACCGCCTGCCGCAACACACTGACGCGTTTCGACCTTTCATGATCCTCATCAGAGTACGACGGAAAACTGCCTAGCGAGGGTCAGAGCGCGTTTCATATATATGGAAAAAAAATTATATATGCGGCTCTCACCTCTAGTAGTCTTGCATACATTGTACGTGACTGTAACTGCATAATTTCTATGCAGTCACGAATTAGCTCTTTGTAGCTTTCGCCACACACACACACACACACACACAAATATATATATATATATATATATATACAAAAATTAAACAATAATTGATTACGCGAGTGGTGGTAACAATTCTTTGAGTCAAGTTTGCCTGCTTGAAGTAAACACCAATCCCATTTTATTTAATCAGTCATCGAACAAAATAACAAAACTACCACCAGTCGCAACGCTCTGGTTTAAAAGTTGAATTTGTGTGGTAGTGTCGTGCTACATATATTAAGTTTTCATAAACAGCAAGTTTGAAGTTATCCGGATGTCAGTTTTGTATTTTGCTAAGTAATTAATTGTACTGTGTAATTATTTTTGAAAATAGAGAAATATTATTAAATAAATTGTGAAATCGATGAAGGTAAATTTATTAATAATCTATTCTAATTTCTCTAGGGATGCAAATCTGATGAATCTTAAATTTACAGAGATACCGCTGTTGTTCTACTAAGCCATAATGGTCGAAAATTAGCCTGAGCGATATTTAATGGGTAGGACAAATTTGAAAATATACGTCTTGTGAAGTATGCTGGGAGTCTTTTTACAGTATTTCGGAAAGTGAATTGCTTTTAGGGCGCCAAATAATGGTTTGGTATATGAGAACATATCTTATTTATTTCATAAAACGAATATACTTAATCGCATTTATATTTTTTCTATGTTATGAAATTGATTAGACGCTTGGCTTTGGGTGCAATTGCTGTAGTATGATGTTTGAGGTATAATTTATTTGTACCAATTACTTCAAAGTGTTTTATTGTCTCTTTGAGGAATGATTTACACCAGTAATTAAGAAATTTGCACTGAATTTTAAGAAGATTGACTTAGATTGATGCGAAGTGACTTGTTTTGGATTGGGCAATGGATGCTGTCGTCGATGACGGAAAGATTAGGAGACCAGTAGGCTACGAAGACGGATCTAGTATCATTAGCTGAACGGCAAAGAATTTCAGTTCCAATAAGTTTGAGATAGTTAGGCGCTTGAGCATGAAACAAGACAGGACATATGCAGTTAACCCACTATTCTTCCCACCTATATTGGTTAAGTCGTTTATGCGGATTCTCTCAGAATTTATTATTAATGTATCATCCAACCGAGACTTAATTATACCTAATTCTGCATTGAAGTTGTTCATTTGTGCAGTCAATCCTCTAATCAAAGTTTCCAACCCGCCAGAGCCATTTGTTATCTTCACGCACATGCTTTATTTTTAATCAATTATATATAGGATTCTGTTTGTATAGAGAGCATCAATTTAGTAAAACATTTAAAAAAATACTTATTATTTTATGTTTATTTCTGTGACTCGAATGCTGGTTTCATCATTGTGCTGACTGCTTCATAATACAGGCGCTTCTGTGAGGAATTTCTGTTGAAATCATATCAGCCATATATAGGACCCTTGGTGCTTTTTTAGTCTTAAAGGTGGCTATTGCTACACCCACCTCAAGGCCAATATATGCCACTTCGATAAAAGGAATAGCAGCTTATGAGGAAAAGGTCATCGCTGTGCACAATAGAGGAAAGCCAAGTTTTGACAAGTAGGTAACTTTTAAGCTCTGTTGAGAAAAGGAATACCTACTGTTGATTGATTTTTATAAGAGAGATCTTCAGTTAATGTGCATTGCTGAGAAGGATTCCGATGAGTGTGGAATAGACCGTGAAAGCAAAGCTAACGCGGGTCTTATAATTGCGGTCGTAGCGCGAGCATGGACTAATAAATTTTATTGTTTTCTTCTCGGGGAGAAGTGAGTGTTCGCTATAAATATTGATTTTCTTAGTTTAGACTCTTTTAGGCGGATGGGTCAGTTGAGGGTTTCAAAGACAGGGAAAAGGTGGCTGTTCAGGACTCAGGATGCTGAACAAATAGAGCATCACTGATGAAAGGTTAGTGTCACTGTAATAGGAAATCAGATCAGTAGAAGCATTTCTAATATATGGGAGGGCTTTGATTAGGATATGGAAATGGGGTTTGCGGGAGAACTCTGGGGGCCTGATTAATCACAAGGATGTTATATTTTAACACAGCAAAGACAGGGCTATGGGCATTGATTATTTAGATGACTGTTTTGGGGCCACCGCGCTAGTCATAATTCTAGCTGAAAACATGGGCATCTGTATGGCATTGAGTACTGGTATATTAGGCTTCTTGGTAGTCACTGTTAAAAAACACGCCCAGCTGTGTAATCGAGGCAGAGGCGAGAGAAACCGAGTAAAGCCAGCGGACGCACAGAGAGCATTGTTTGTTAAAAGCGGATAGGGCTAAACAGTATGGGATCATATGAAAAAAGATTCCAAAGAATGCTTCCAAATATCGAACGTGTTCTGTTGGAGTTGCTGCAGCCGGAGTAAGAAGCCCTGTTAGCAAAATTGATACAAGTCACCGGTTGAGTGTTTGGGTCTTATTTAGCTTTGCATAACAAGTTTCTGTCAGTCCTCAATTTTACTATTCTTGACAAAACCAACGAAAAACTGGTTTTGAATGTTTCATGCTCACCATTGATTATGTTTTGTGGGATGTTAGGACGAATGCACGAAGCTCGCCAAACGAGAAATCTTTCAGATGGCGAAGATACTTTTCCAACTGCCCGATCTTATCTGAAGCCAGTTCATTTTTTGAAAACCGATAGAGGGGTAGCAGATAAACAGATTGCGTTTGCTGTGGATACGCAACGCATCTTCTGATTCAACCCTGTTGAGATTTGTTGGCACGGCAAAACAGGCGTAGTCGCAAAGTGGATATAGGCAGGTTTCCAGACATAGTCGCTATGAAACCCGAGATTTCGGCCACTTGCTGTTGGAGTTCTGCGTGGTTGGCTGAACGATTTACCAGCTTTTATTTAATAATAAATGCTGTACATGGCAATGGCAGGTTCAGATTAAATGCGATGTAATAAAGAATTAAATTTTAATTAAATTTAAAAGTCCGACGGTCTGTGATAATAAAAGGAAAAAGATGTGTGGATGTCCAGAATTCCTTTTAGACACTTGTTCAATGTGTCCAGTTTGTCGGCTAGTAATCCTTGAACAGAAGCACACTAAACACGTTGTTAATTGCTGTTCAAAGGCATTGAATAGTCTTGATGAAGGTCTGCGGAAAAACCGAGATGGTTAGAACACGTAGAAATCCGATTAATAGATGATCGATTACGTATGACTTTTTGCAATGCAACAAGATTATTGGCGTGACTGACGACTAACAGATTTAGTGTCACAGCATGGTAAACGCAAGAAAAAAAGCAGGTGTAGTTAGTCACTGCAGCAAAAAAGGCGACAGCAATTTGAAGTTGGGAGCAGAGCAGAGTGTTGCGTAGTAATCACAGTGCGCTTATATAGATCCAAAGTCGCGCGTAATTTGTATAAGGATGCGCGCTTTCTCATTGATTCAGCGTATTTAATTTTAAATTTATTTAATTACAAAATATCGACGAATAAATTTGAGCCGTTACACTTTAACTTTAAAAAAAATACAACTTCGTTCAATTAATAAAATTAAGAATGCGATCTTGATAAAAAACACCTGTCCCATTATATGCATGTATTTTTATGTATAAACTAAGCATTGCCTAATGTAGACCGGTTTCGTCCTTATTAGGAACTCATCACGTACTGTCCAGAATTTGTCGCGGACAGGGCTCGAATCTGGGCACATCTGCTTCGGAATCTGTTGCTCTAACCTGTGAGCCACCATGCCGCTTACTTCATACAACTTAAAATGTTTCTGGGTTAGACTTTCCTTAAGGTGGAACCTATAAAGCATACCTTTAGATTTAAAGTTCCAACTAATCACCTCCAATCTGTCATTTTCGAATTAACATCACACTACCAGGGGACGTGGTATTAATTGAACATTTATATAATTAAACGAACATTGGTTGCGCGGGCGGTGATAAAAATTACTATAATCAAGGTTGCGATCTTGATATAAGCACCTGACTCATTAATTACTTACATATGTCAGTATAAACTAAGAATTGTAAAGTGTAGAAAAGGAAATTCATCCAGTAAACCGGTTTCGTCCTTATTGGGAACTCATCACGTACTGGCCAGAATTTGCCGCGGACAGGGCTCGAACTTGGGCACGTCTGCTTCGGAATCTGGTGCTCTAACCACTGAGCCACCCTGCCACACTACACAAAATTTTCATTTGCTATGTTAATATAATTCGTTCAATGTCATAGTGTCAATTTTATCGATTTCGTCTAATTTACTATATTAATTTATTCTAGCTGTGCTATTTTGCATTTATTGTAAGATTAATTTCCAGTTGTAATATATCGTTCTATTCATCTCTTTAATGTCATCATTTATTTCTGGAGAAATTACAGTATTCGTTAAATAAAAAAAAATCTGGTGAAGTTTGTGATAAGCAGTCGCTTTTGAGTAAGTTCATACTATAAAGCTTCATTCTGATGAGATTATATTCTAAATGTATTAGCACCATATGATTTACAACTCTATTGAACGCCAAAATGTTAGTCGTTTGCTTTTGGCTCTTAAAGTTAAGCGGATAGATGCAAGTTGGTTTATATTTGGATGTTTATTTGTTGTATCTTTATATTTAATAATATTTTGTGTACACACACACATATATATATATATATATATATATATATATATATATATTGTAACTTATTAGGATATGAACTCATTTAAAACGAAGTGGATAGTGACCATTTATTTCGAGAATACTAACTATCATTTTACAATCTTTCATTTATATACGTTTCAGATTTTCATTTGATTATGTGGAAGGCATCTAGTCTAACTCGGCATTACTCATATCTCTTGTCTAGACTGATTATTCAATGTGTTTTCGTATGTGCCTCTGTGTGTGTCTGTTTGCGTGTGATGGTCTTTCTTGTGGTATTGCAAGATGATGTCTGAGATCTGATCATTATTTTATTGATGGACTGAGAGTTAACCAGCTGTTCGCATTTTTTGCGTTACGTGTAAGAATGTTTTTTCTCCGAGTGTCGTGTTCAGTTACACCTTGCTCTTCACTTTTGTTCTGTCGCCTGGGTAACTAGGCAGGGCGTACGGATTGCAGTGTTGAATGCTCATTTTGTTGTTAAATTTCTGTCGCTATTAAACGAAAATTGGTTGCGATCTTGATATAAAAACCTGACCCCATTAAGTGCATACATTTGTCAGTATAAACTAAGAATTGTATATTGTAGAAAAGGCAATGCTAACAATGTTTGTAATACTGTAAGTGCAGTTGCTTTTTCTTCTTCAGTTTGTTGCTATTCCGACAGAACGTTTGTTGAGTCTGGTCTAGTGGGTGTTTGACCTTGCCTGGATGCTTGTAAACTGTTTTTGGTTTTTGAGATACATGGCTAGTCCATTAGACTATCATGTTGATGAAACTTTTGAATGTTTAGGCCGGGCGCAATTTGTCTAATATAAAGAGCTTCATATATATAATAATTTTTTTATTTTGCATTATATAGAATTTAGAAATTGGCCAAATTGTCTGGATGCCCTGTTTCCAATATATGATTGGAAATAGCTGATTTTTCTGACGGTGCCAAGCATCTTTAAATCAATTTATACGGTAAATAGTGCTGGATTCTGTTAATCAATTGCTTCTTCGTACGTCCAATATATGTGCTAGCGCACATACGGGAGAATTCTTAATTTATGAATGATTTGGAGAGAATTGGCAATTGATCTTTGGCATCCAACCTCATGATTCTCTGTGCAAAATATTAGTTTAGCTTTAAAAGGAGGAAAATTCTCCTTAGTTATTCTATTCAGCCGCCGTGCAATTATTGAGGTTGGTACGACGCCTCTAAATGGTCACTTTAGGAACACCTGCTTGACGGTTTCCTCTCTAGTGCGAATCTGTCGTGGTTTGATGTGGACATCAATAAATCGCTCTGGTTAGGTGTTTATTAGCAAAATTTTCCTAAGGTAGCCCAGTTCTTTCTCGATCTTGTGTTCAGAGCAGATTTTCCTGATTCTGTTTGCTAGGCAGTTGACTAAGTTTTTTTTGTGAGATTTTGGCACACTGCTGTTGTAATGAATTCATTGCCCACTGAAAGTGAATTTTCTATGTATTGCCGGTTTCAAATAACCATTTTTTTCTCGAGTGAGTTGGAAGTACAAGATTGGAAAACTATGTTCTTTCTTTACCTTGAGAGTGAATTTGATGTCTGGACCAGCTCCATTGACTTGATTGAGGATTTTGGTTGGGGTGCTGCGTCTGGGATGACCAATAATATACAATCTACACACATTTTATATAGTGTGCACTGGTTAATTATATATTTTAGGCTTGTTTGTTCAAGATGGTGCATGTAGACATCTTCCAGGAGGGGTGCGATGCAACTTCTCATGGCTGCGTCAATAATCTGACGGTAGTAATTCCCTTAAAATGTAAATTACACGTTTCTTGTGCATTCTAACATGAGGCCTTTGTTATGATTGGTGTTTATAAGAAAATCTTGAAACTCATTTTTAATCAGGTCACACAAGATCGTCGTTGTCTTTTTTCAATTGGAATATTTGCAAAAATAAGGATGAGACGTCAAAGGAAACAATTTTTAAGAACGTTTTTCCATTCAGTTCATTTGCAAGCTCGAAAAGAGTCGTTGATAGTGTTCCTTACGTTTATGAGGTATTTCGTAATAGTTGAAATAGTTCGCAGAGAAACTTAGCTGGTTTACTCTTTAAATCATGTTTGACTTAAAGTAACCTATCCCATTATATTTAACCAGTCGTCGAACAACATCGTCAAACTTGACGAAGCAGACGTACCCAGGTTCGAGTCCTGTCCGCGGCAAATTCTGGCCAGTACATGATGAGTTCCCAATAAGGACGAAACCGGTCTACTGGATGAAGTGCCTTTTCTACACTATACAATTCTTAGTTTATATTGACACACGTAATTAATGGTTAAGTTGCTTATATTAAGGTCACAACCTTGTGTATAATATTGTTTGGTTGCATGTCATACAATTGTTCCAAAAGACAATAAAACATCGCAAGAATAAAAAAAATTTATCACCTAACATGAAAGCATTAAAAAAATATCAATGCATTCGATATTACAATGAATATCGTAAATCTTAACATAATAGATGCAACGAAGTGACAGCTTGATTTTGTGTCTTTGGCTTTCGGTGACTAAAGGGAGTGTGGATCGTGCCAAAACCAGTCGGTGAATCTGATCGAAAGTGAAATTAAAAAGTATTTGGCTGATCATATAACAGTTCAATACTGTTTGTACCGGCAAACTGATATATACGAAATTGTGTATTAGGTGTTGCGCTACTAGTAAAAAGTTAGTTCACTTTTGACCAGAAGGATAAACCAAAGACAGCATGAACGGAAAGTATAATCTCGTGCACTATAATTTCGCCAGTGAGCACGAAACGAATGTGCACGAGATTATACTTTTCGTTCATGCTCTCTTTGGTTTATCCTTCTGGTCATATTTAAACTAATTATTTACTAGGTGCGCAACACCTAATATACAGTTGCGCACATATTTGTTTACAGTCCTAAACAGTATCTAACTATTATATATTTAATCTAATGATGTCATGATTACCACGAAATGTGATGACTGATATCGATCAAGGACAGAGTGTATGGATTTACTGGAGGAAGATGTATAATACTCATTTTTGTTGAACGCTAGCATACGTTGAAATACGTTGTGTTGGTACAATGTACTTTTTGGGTGCCATATTGTTGGTATAGTATACTGATATAATAGCCATAGTCTTGGTTTTCTTTACAGACTTGATGTATATATTATATATGGTGAGTTGGATTTGTCACATTGTCGAAGATTTGATAGGAAGTTAGTTTCACAACTGCAGATTTACACATTCCTGTAGGAGATTTTACCCTCCTATTTTCCGACATTCTTCACCCAAATATATCGTAGGTGAAGGCGTAATACCGGCTCCTAGTGTAAAGAAGAAGTGTAAAAGTCTAAACTACGACACTGCTCCAGTTTGTGGTAGTGATTTCGGTGTTCGAAGACTAAGAGCAGTGTGAATCGTTACGAGGTAGTCGACGGGGAGGATTGAAATATAGCGCATCCTAAAGCACACGGAAACCTTATTGGATAAGTGCCAGAAAAATTGTTCGACATAACTGATTCTCCAGAACAGTTGAACGTTTTAGTCAATAGGATGGAGTTATTTTAATTGTTGTGTTTTAAATTTTCTCTCGTTATTTCATTCATTTTGTTATCAGGAGGACATATTAAGGCTTTACGACAGTGGCGAGGACAACTTATTTTTCAAGCAATGGGAATTGCTAAACTTGGTGGACGTTAACAGCAAGGCCGAAGAACGCCTGGAGTTTTACTTGCGTGTTTACTTCGCAATATCCAACTGGGAGTCAACTAATGAGGTAAGAGTTTTGCCTACTTATGCTTAATGATATTTATAAAAGTTAATTTCTTTTAAAAATAAGTTAATTTACAAAGAAATATCTTAATTTTCTTGACTATAACAGAATCTAGAATAAGCTTAGCCTACTAAGATGTAAAACTAAGAAATAATTATATGGCAGTTGCATACGAAGAAATGAGAAATAAACCAGAATTCTATGCAATCGACGTTCACACAGGCACAGACAAAGATTCATGCCGTCCGTGCAGTGGGTTCCTGAAGAGATGATGCCAATAATGTAGAATTAGTTAGATCTTTATGCTGAGCAAGATTTTATTCCAGATTACCAAATATTTCATTCATTTAATTTTTTTCTTGTGATGTATTGCAGTCTTCAGATTGCTCATCTACGGAACTTGCGATTTCAGCATTTCAGTTTAGGTGTTTTAAGCGCAACAAATAGGATGTATAGGCGGATTTTACAAATAGTGACCCAGCCATTACGATCGCAGCTCCTTAATTAAATGCTATTTTAATGGCACACTGAAGAGCGGGCGAATAGGACGGGTTGTATCGTAGCATTTTTTTCCTGATAAACACCTCGTTATGCTTAGCCAGCCGTAATCTAGACCAATTTGAATGAGTGAACTATTTCACAAAGCGGTCAACACGGGGTAGTTCATGTCGGCTGCTCAGGTACTGACGCGATGTATAATAGGCGCTGCATTCTAGTTTACTTCAAGACATGGTGTTTGGAATTTGGGGGTATACGATGTTGATACCAGACGGGTGTGTCTAATTTGCTAAAACCAAAACAGTATGACGAGTGACATACACACAAATATAGATGTTAATCTATATTTCGCACACGGTGTGCTCCAAATGAGTCTGTGATAATAGAGCAAAATTAATTAGGCCTCTTCCAAATTTTCTGTATTCTGCTAGATTTCCGGAGATGCTTGTCCATCCAACTATCTCTTGGTTAAAGGAAGTTCTTTGTTGCGAACCTCTCTTGATTAGTTATGGCGCGATGCGGCGCCGTAAAGTGCCCGATATTGCCAATAAAATCATTCGCTTAGGAGATTGTAGCCAAAACCATCCTGCAGCTCCAAGCTTTTTGGTGTGAAGTGCAGAATGCGAAAATGGCCTTGTTATGTTGTTCGACGACTGGTTAAATTCAATGGGATTGGTGTTTATTTCAAGCTCGCAAACTTGATTTAAAGAACTGTTACCACCACTCGCGCAATCAATTATTGTTAAATTGTATTGCCTATCTATGTATATGTGGCGAAAGTTGCAAACAGTTAATGTTCGTGACTGCATAGAAAATGTGCAGCCGACATTTTCAGTCAAGTTCAATGTATGCAAGACTGCTAGAGGTGAGAGCTGCATATCTTATTTTGATTTCCATATATATGCAATGCGGTTTGATCCTCGATTATCAGTATGCCGTCGTACTCTGATGATGATCATGGAAGGTCGAAACGCGTCAGTGCGAACCTAGTAACAAATTAGTTCAGTTGTGACCAGAAGGATAAACCAAAGGCAGCATGAACGTAAAGTATAATCTCATGCACATTCGTTTCGTGCTTACTGGCGACTCATCAGTAGGAGCCGGTATTACGCCCTTTAACCACTATATATTTGGTAGAAGAATGTGGAATAATAGGACGGTAGAATCTCCTAGACGAATGTGTAAACCTGTATTAGTGAAGCTAACATAATCTAAAGTCAACGACAATACGACTTCAATGCTAACTCACACTATATAATATGTATACCGAGTCTGTAAAGGATACTAACACTATGGCCATTGTGTTAGTAACTGATACCTTTTTTTGAAATCGATGAGTACCGGATACTAACACTATGGTTTCCGAGTCGTTACATGATACCAACCTGATGGATATAAATTTATGCTAAAGTTTACCCAAATTGAGAATTAAAACAATTTCCGAACACCTGTTACTCCAGTTAAACCATACACTCTGGCCTTCATCGATATCAATTATCGCATTTCGCGGTAAGCATGACATCATTCAATTCAATATATTACAGTTAAATACTGTCTGTTGCGAAGAACTAATATATATGCAAGTATGTATTAGGTTTTGCGAACCTAGTAACAAATTAGTTCAGTTGTGACCAGAAGGATAAACCAAAGGCAGCATGAACGGAAAGTATAATCTCATGCACATTCGTTTCGTGCTTACTGGCGACTCATCAGTAGGAGCCGGTATTACGCCCTTTAACCACTATATATTTGGTAGAAGAATGTGGAATAATAGGACGGTACAATCTCCCAGACGAATGTGTAAACCTGTAATAGTGAAGCTAACATAGTCTGAAGTCAACGACAATACGACTTCAATGCTAACTCACACTATATAATATATATACCGAGTCTGTAAAGGATACTAACACTATGGCTATTGTGTTAGTAACTGATACCTTTTTATGAAATCGATGAGTACCGGATACTAACACTATGGTTTCCGAGTCGGTACATGATACCAACCTGATGGATATAAATTTATGCTAAAGTTCACCCAAATTGAGAATTACAACAATTTCCGAACACCTGTTACTCCAGTTAAACCATACACTCTGGCCTTCATCGATATCAGTTATCACATTTCGCGGTAAGCATGACATCATTCAATTCAATATATTACAGTTAAATACTGTTTGTTGCGAAGAACTAATATATATGCAAGTATGTATTAGGTTTTGCGAACCTAGTAACAAATTAGTTCAGTTGTGACCAGAAGGATAAACCAAAGGCAGCATGAACGTAAAGTATAATCTCATGCACATTCGTTTCGTGCTTACTGGCGACTCATCAGTAGGAGCCGGTATTACGCCCTTTAACCACTATATATTTGGTAGAAGAATGTGGAATAATAGGACGGTACAATCTCCTAGACGAATGTGTAAACCTGTAATAGTGAAGCTAACATAATCTAAAGTCAACGACAATATGACTTCAATGCTAACTCACACTATATAATATATATACCGAGTCTGTAAAGGATACTAACACTATGGCTATTGTGTTAGTAACTGATACCTCTTTTGAAATCGATGAGTACCGGATACTAACAGTATGGTTTCCGAGTCGGTACATGATACCAACCTGATGGATATAAATTTATGCTAAAGTTCACCCAAATTGAGAATTACAACAATTTCCGAACACCTGTTACCCCAGTTAAACCATACACTCTGGCCTTCATCGATATCAGTTATCAAATTTCGCGATAAGCATGACATCATTCAATTCAATATATTACAGTTAAATACTGTTTGTTGCGAAGAACTAATCTATATGCAAGTATGTATTAGGTTTTGCGAACCTAGTAACAAATTAGTTCAGTTGTGACCAGAAGGATAAACCAAAGGCAGCATGAACGGAAAGTATAATCTCATGCACATTCGTTTCGTGCTTACTGGCGACTCATCAGTAGGAGCCGGTATTACGCCCTTTAACCACTATATATTTGGTGAAAGAATGTGGAATAATAGGACGGTAAAATATCCTAGACGAAAGTGTAAACTTGTAATAGTGAAGCTAACATCATATAAAGTCTCGAAAGTACTTCTAGCTAACTCACTATGGCATTATAGTATATATCGAATCTGTAATGGATACTTAACACTACTGCAAAATTTGATATATGATACTCGATCAAGGCCAGAGTGCATGGATTTACTGGAGTAACAGGTGTTCGTGAAATGGTTCTAATTCTCAATTTTGTGAAATATAGCATAAATTGATATCCATCATATTAGTACCATTTTCCGACTAGGCAACCATAGTTTTGGTAACATGAACTTTTTCGATACCACCATGTTGGTATTGGCTACTAACACAATAGTTATAGTGTTAGTATATATATATATATATATATATATATATATATATATATATATATATATACCGAGTCTGTAAAGAATACTAACACTAGAACTATTGTTTTAGTAGCCGATACCAATCTTGATTTGCATAAATTTTATCACGGTCCGCGAAATGAATGATGGTTTAATTATAAACATGTTCAATTACAAATCACTTACTCAGGTAGTGTAGTGTTTGTCCTAAAATTAAAGATTAGAGGTGCTTAATTCTAAATTTGGGTCTATATAGATGCTTTATACGCTCTATCTAAACGAAAGGCTATCAAAAATTACGAGTTATTATATTTCTGAAACAATTTTAGCGTACGAAGATTTGCTTAATGGTTAGAAACGCAGACTTCGAAGTCGACTTTGCCTGGGTTTGAGCTCTATCCACGGAAAATCCTGGATAGTACTTCAAGATTTCTTGATAAGTTTGACACCGGTCTACTGGATGAATTGCCTTTTCTAAATTATATGCTTCTCAGTATGTATTGACAAGTTTATTTCTAATGAGTTTGGTGTTTATGTCAAGTTTGCAACCATTATTTAAATGATGGTTCCCAGGTTACATATTTTTTGGCGATACTAATATATATGCAACTATGTATTAGTTATTGCATCCTTAGTAACAAATTAATTAAAATGTGATCATAAAGGTGTACGAAAGTGAGCATGAACGAAAGGTCTGATATTATGTAAAAGGTCATTTCGTGCTTACTGGCGACTTAACTCTAGTAGCCGTTAATACACCTTAAACCTCCTATATGTTTGGTCAAATAATGTGTGGCAGGTGCACAGTACAATTCCTATACAAATGTGTATACAATCAGTAATGGTGTTAAATGTATATGAAGTCTTCAAAGATGCAATTTCAAAGCCAACTCGCTAAATATAATATCGTCGGAGATGGTAAATTGTGTCAAAACAATGGAATTCTGGGTAGCTTATATTTCACCAAAATTGAGAATTACTACATATGAACACCTGTTACTTCAGCAGATGCGTATCATCTGCCCTTGATTAATTTGTCATTGGACAACAAGGCATTTCACACAGTAGACAAGTTGCGTTCTTACTGGGGACTCATTACATACTGTCCAGACTTTGCCGCGGTAAGAGTTCAAACCTAGGCATGTCTACTTCGGAATCTGTTGTTCTAACAACTGTGCCACCCTGCTGCAAAATACATGTAAGTTTCAGTTAGCTACCAAATAATGTTTCTTGATTAGTCTTTCGTTTAGGTAGAGCCTGTAGGGCTTCCTTTTGGATGTGAAGGTCCTAATAACCATTCCAAATCTGTAAACATCAATTCCATCATATGACAAAAAATTTTTAGCATAAACTAAGCCTTGTATATGGTATAGGGAAATTCATCCTTATTGGAACTCGTCAAGTACTGTCCCGAATTTGTCCTCGCAATCAATAATTGTCCAATTGTTTGTACAAAACCAATGTCTGTCAGTGTTTACGCCCAATAAGACTTCTATTATTCAGCAACGTCTATACATTTAGGTCCTATTTTATTCGTGCTAACGCACATTAGAGAACAGTCTGATTGTTTACAAATCCAAAAAATTCTTTAGAAAGCACAGCTGTTTTTTACAACACTAACTGCTTCCTGATTTTCTGCTTCAACTGGATGATGGCTGTACGGATTTTATGTAATTACAAACGTAAACTTGTGCAATGTTGGCTAGTATATTATGAATTGTAGAAGTATCTTTAGAATTTGAGCACCAAAATGAGACGTTGATCTACTATTTCTATGATTCCTCGTCTATAGTAATAATTAGCATCATCTAAATCGTCGCTACTTGCTAATAAAAAAAAACAACTTAATAGAGATAGTAAAAGAAATTTGGTAATAGCCACAAATTATTACGCTTGTGACTGAAAATTTATTTTCCCCTCGATTTTACAGTGAACTGCATTTTTAACATATCTATGGCAAACACCAATGCAGTAAATAAATTCCTATACGGATTACGGTTTTCCCACCGTGTCATCATCTCTCGAAATCCGATGACGACTGAAATAGGCCAAACACATTTTTACGAAATTATTCGCTGGTTTTACCCTACTGTAAGGCTGGCAAAATTATGCAAGGTTTAGGTTTTTCTCGTTCGCAGTCATGGTTACAAAAAAGCATATCAAAGTGGCGTAATCTATGTGAGAACAACAGAATTAAATGCATTCGGGGCGTGATATCTATTACTATTTAGAGATTTCCGATATTACATAGATGTTTTTTTTAAAAAAACATTACCAATTATATTTCAATTATCGTTTTTACGTAAAATGATAAAATAAAAGCTATTTCTGGGGCTATATTTTTCTTTTTTAATGCAGCGTTATTTATTTTCGCTGCAGTCTTAAAAATTATTGTATTCTTATACCTACCAGATCGAGCATCAAAAGTCTCTTTCACGTTTTCGCGCGTATTTGGACAGTCGAGGCTCTCATCTCAGTTGTGAGCCAGAGTTTTTGCCATATTTTGCCATTCCCTACGTTGCCAATTTACAAAATCACCCAACTTACGAGGTTGTTTGCGAAGATTGGAAGAATAATTTACGTTTTTCAGTTGATAAGACTTTTTTTTGAAGACTCCGAAATGCCTTCACACAATCGAGCCGTACATACTCGTCTGGAGAAAGGTATGTTAACGATTTTCAAACACTTGAGATCGCCGTGATTTTGTTGAAAAACTTCTAGGTAGGTTTGCTTGTTTTTGTTAAACATCTATGCTTTAAATATAACATATATATATATATATATATAAATATATATATATATATATAATATAAGTATATAAGTAAATATATATTAATATATATTTTGCGAATGCAAAAATGTGAAATTATGCATAGCCATAAGCTTATAAATAGTGACATATTTCAGGTTGTATGTTTGTATGCCATGTATGTATGACTGTGTATGATTGTATAGAGTATTTAGCATATATATATATATATATATATATATATATATATATATATATATATATGTGAATAATATATATTCATGTATGTATTTATTTATGTTTCTATTTATGTATGTACGTATTTATGTATATATATGAATATATATATATATATGGATGAATGTATGAATGTTTATACATGTATTTATGTATTTGTATATGCATGTATATATCTATGCATATATATATTTATGTATGTATATATATGATTTATGTATGTTTGCAAGTATGTATTTGTGTATCAATATATGTGAAACTTTACTAAAATCAAAATTTTTGCCACTAGGAGTACTTCTCGCTAAAATTTCTTTGCATATCCGGACAACACTTTCGCTTTAATTGTTGAGTAAGTTACCAATCATATTGTCTATTTTAATCGCAATACACAGTTTCTCTTCCGTCTTATCCAAGCAGGTTGCTTCGTTCGGATTAAATATTACATTTTCTTGTTGAAACCGAAGCTTTAATCAAACATCTGTTTTCCAGCATGTAAAATTTCTATGCTTCTTTATTATGTCAAATCAGCTTTAGTAGAAAAAGTTGTCATATATATGTAGCACGGCCATATTTATGATGCACTTGACTTAGGACCTATTAAGGGACATTTTTAGTTCTGTATGCACAGAACACTATTTTTAGTTTGACAGTCATGTTCATTGATGTACATAATTTTAAATTAAGAAAAGAATTTATGTTCGTAAATTAAGTCATTTTTTAGAACAGTCTTTTTCTTATCCTTTAATTCTTCACCTATAAGCAGTAACTAAATTTGACTGGGTCCGGGCATGTTAAAATTAAACATGGGGTAATTGTATTTTTCAGACTTGCATACTTTGAATTAAAATTTTGTTTATAAACGACTCTGTTAAGATAAACTTTTTAAAATAAACTTTTCTGTAATATATCGCAGAGTAATATATTTAGTTTCACTGTGGATTAACAAAAAGAGGGCGGCCAGCCCTAATTGACATATGTTTCCAGTATAAAATAAACATAGCATATAATAAAATTTTCATTCATAAAGTAGATAAATTTTGTTATAATTGTGAACTCAATGATTAGTGATTATAATTATAGTTGCGATCCTGATATAAGCACCTGACCCATTAATTACTTTACATATGTCAGTATAAACTAAGAATTGTATAGTGTAGAAAAGGAAATTCATCTAGTAGACCGGTTTCGTTCTTATTGGAAACTCATCATGTACTGGCCAGAATTTGCCGCGGATAGGACTCGAACCTGGGCACGTCTGGCAGGGTTGCTTAGCGGTTACAGCAGCAGTTTCCAAAGCAGACATGTTCAGGTTCGAACCGTGTGCGCGGAAAATTCTCGACAGTACGTGAAGAGTTCCCAATAAGGATGAAAACGGTCTACTGGATGAATTACCTTTCTTACATTATACAATGCTTAGTTTACATTTAAAAATTGATGTACATATTGTGTAATGTGTTTATATCAAGATCGAAACCTTGATTATATTAATCCTTGATTTGATTATAATAAGAATTAAACTGTTCGCCTTGATGAGTTGCATTAGCTTAATTATGCTATGCTTAATTAATTTTATTAAGATATATTTTGATCCTGCTTTATTAATTTGAAAGTTCTAACGTTTTTCGAAATTGTCTCATATTCGTTCTGAAGGGAGCCCCTTATTTTCTAACTAATAAACACGTGTGTTATTTATGCGTAGTAAAATGCAATAAATAAAATGTGATTCATTATAATAATTTTATAAAATAGCTTTCTGAATTGAAACTTCTCATCATCTAGACGTGCTGCTTTGCATAATTAATCCAATTCCGTCATTGAAGCTTGATGGATAGCGGTAAAACGTGGACATTACCTCAAAATCAAGGTAGTTTCGAAGTGACTTCATTGTCTCTGACTGTGTTACTGGCTCGAATAAGGATTGGCGTATACTTCACTTTCTATTAATAACTGAAAAATTAATGAATCTTTTTTTTATCGATTAACATATGTGAATTTTGGCGAAACGCCAAAAAGCGCTGTAGTTGTAATTTTTTTTAGAAATATGCGGCCTTAATCTACGTTAAGCACATTGAGTGTAAGGCTACAAGGCGCGAAAGCCGCATTCTATCCTTTGAAAACTGCATATTCTTAGACTTTTCCTGAACATTAGCAGGTTTATAGTTATAGTGTAAACATTTATTTTGATGAACTTTGTGGGTATGATATAGAAATTAATACAATTTTGGTAAAACAGCTGCTCAACATAGTAAGTCTACTGTTAATCACAAGTACTGGCACGTTTTTACCTTATCAGAGCACGACGGCCAACTGAATAGCTCTCTGAAAATGAGCAAGAAAATTTGACTTACGCAATTCTCTTTATGACAAACGGTAGAAAGCCACGTTGTGCGGCTGATCGGAAACGGGTTTCTTTTGTGTGCATAGCAATTCAGCAACTTATATTAACCTAGTGCCACTCAATTAACAGATAATTAAATAAGGTGATAATGTGTTCAGACAAGAAAACATATTATATTCCAAAGCTAATTGTTAAAATGGAGTTAAAGCCTTTAGTTTGGTTTTTATTTGTTTAAAATGCCTAGTCTCGGGTGGCTGAAATGGAGCAAAATTTATCAACTGGGCGAAAGCGTTTCCTTTGCTTGCAAAATGACTATCACAATCTGCTTGGCGTGACAGCTGATCTGCTGGATGCCTTGGAGGCGAGTGTCCGCGGCGAAAAACTTGCCCCCGATGCCTTGCCCAAGATATGCGCACAGTTGAGCCTAACAACACAAAATGTTTCTCTCGATATGTCCTCTGACATGACATCGAGAGTGAAGTCTGGTGATGGAGGAACAGCAGAAGGACGATGGTCAAACTCTTCAAATGCTGGGTATGTCAAAAATTCCTACATCTATGAACAAAAGATTATCTTCAATGTATAGATGGTTCAATTTTGTTTCTATATATCTCGTTTAACAACTAGACAGACTCACGAAATTAACACTTAGCAGTTACTATTGGCGGTAAAATTCCGTTTCCTTTACTCACTCTGGTAGAGGCATACACATAATTGAGGGATTCTTGTTCAGCTAGCGTATAGCAAATTTAGCTATTTTTATTGCTTTCGGTTCGCCTTATCATAGAGATAACGCAAATGGGAAGAAAAGCTATTGAAATGTTTCCGACTGGCCTAGTAATCAAACGAACATTGGTTGCGCGGGTGGTGATAACAATTATTATAATCAAGGTTGCGGTCTTGGCAGGATGGCTCAGTGGTTAGAGCACCAGGTTCCGAAGCAGATGTGCCCAGGTTCGAGTCCTGTCCGCGGCAAATTCTGGTCAGTACATGATGAGTTCCCAATAAGGACGAAACCGGTCTACTGGATGAATTGCCTTCTCTACACTACAAATTCCCAGTTTGCTGACATTGCCTAGTATCTAGTCGATTCGAGCTGTGTATTTTCTACTTCTCGACAAACCCTTCGCAAATACGGTGAACTCGTATTTGGTAATGCAAGAAAGGATATAAGAATTTTTGCATATTACGAATCAATTTGGCGTTCAGATAAAAATTCGTAAAATTCAAGTTCTTATTAGGCCGCTTTTACATGCCTGCAGTAGTTTTGGGCTTAGAAAGCAACACTTAAGTTACCTTAACACCTGAAGATATTACAAATGTGAACACAAAATGACAGTTAAATCATTTTGTAAGTTGCGTAAACGCCGCTACCACAACCTAGACTCAGCATACCATTAGTGAAGAATATGATAAACAATTAATGTGTGAACTTAAGAACATGTGCGTAATGGAACAATTTTTCTAATTAAAGAAGAATATTAAGAGCACCAAAAGTGGGTACTCAAAATCGGACAACATACATACGAATGTGAATGAGATTATACTTTCCGTTCATGCTGTCTTTGGTTTATCCTTCTGGTCACAACTGAACTAATTTGTTGCTAGGTTCGCAACACCTAATACATACTTGCATATATATTTTTTTTAAATATTATATATTGAATTCAATGATGTCCTGCTTACCGCGAAATTTGATAGCTGATATCGATCAAGGCCGGAGTGTATGGACTTGCTGGAGTAACAGGTGTTCAGAATTTGTTGTAGTTCTCAATTTCGGTGAACTATAGCATAAATTGATATCCATAATGTTGTTAACATTTTCCGACTCGGAAACCATAGTGTTAGTACCATGTACATTTTCAGTACAATAATGTTGGTATCGGTTACTAACACAATAGCTATAGTGTTAGTATTCTTAACAGACTCGTTCTATTTATTATATAGAGTGAATTTTGATTGTCGAGACTTTATATAATGTTAGCTTCACTACTGCAGGTTTACGCGTTCGTCTAGGAGATTGTACCGTCCTATTATTCCACATTCTTCTACCAAATATATAGTGTTTAAAGGGCGTAATACCGGCTCCTACTGATGAGTCGCCACTAAGCACGAAACGAATGTGCATGAGATTGTACTTTCTGTTAATGCTGTCTTTGGTTTATCCTTCTGTTTACAACTGAACTAATTTGTTACTAGGTTCGCAACACCTAATACATACTAACACACATACTCGTTTTAAGAAATAAGCAAGAAACCGAGATATTAGAGAATTTTCCCTTGTTTTATTATGATAGGCTCAGTTTATACAATTAACATGTACATCAATGTATGTGTATGTCCACTTCAAAAGGAAACCAAACACATTTTTTACGTTGACATTTTACCAACCAAAATCACAAAAAATGTCTCTGAAATAATTTTAGCTTTCCTTTTGAAGTAAATGTTGTGCGCGAAAGGATATTTACAGCTTTTCTGATATTTTTTGTCCACATACACCGCTGTGATCCCCCCAGTGATTTAAGCATACACGCATACACACACACATAGATTAAATGCGCTTAAATAGGACGAGAATGATACACCACGGCAAGCATGATCGAAAGTTATAATCTCATGTGCACATGCGTTTCATGCTTACTGGACACTCATCAATAGGAGTCGGTACCACGCCCTATGTCAACAATGCATTTGGTCAAGAAATGCGGGACAGGTGGTCAATACCATCTGTTATACGAATGTGTATTCAAGCAGTATTCGAGTTAACGTCATCTAGTCTTCGGAATTGTGTCTTTAAAGCCTACTCACAAAATACAATATAAACAGAGCCTGTAAATTTTATCAACGCAATGGTTTTCAAGATATACTAAATTTCACTACAATTGGAAATTAAAACTTCTTTTGAATACCTGATACTTCAGCAAATCTAAATGTACTGGCCTTGATAGACTTATGTTATCACATTTCGTAAAAATCAAGACATCATTCAATTAAATATATAACAGTTACCTATTCCTTCTTGTAGAAAATGAATATATATATATATATATATATATGCATTTAATGTATTAGGTGTTACACCTAGTAACTAATTAGTTTAAATAGAACCTGAAGGATAATCATGAACGGAAGTTACAATCTATTGTACACATGCATTTTGTGATTACCCATGACTCATCGATTGGAAACAGCAATACGTGCGAAATCAACTACATATTTGGTCAGGAAATGTTGAAAAGTAACGTTATATATATATATATATATATATATATATATATATATATATATATATATATGTATTAGTATGCTTTGAAGTCGGATTGTAGAAAACTTCATGAAGTTATTTCAATTACTACTTTAATATACATTCGTTTTGGAAATTTTTCTTTCCATCAGTCTCAAATATCTTGACCAAATATGCAGTGGGCATGGGTCCTCGTACCGGATTTTACTGATGAGTCGCGAGTACGCACAAAACACATGTGCATATGAGATTATATATTACGTTCATACTGCCTTTGATCTATCATTCTGGTCCAATTTGAAGAAATTTGCTACTAGGTATGCAATACTTTAATTGAACTCTCATATCTATTAGTTCTCCGCAACAAACAATGTATACATATTATATAGTTTATTGTATTATATCCTGACTAATGCCAAACATGATAACTGATGTCGACCAAATTCAGAGTTTACGGATCTGCTTAAGTAACAGGCGATAAGGTGAAAATATGACGTAAAATAAAAATGCATTTTCATATAACCAATTTAGCTGAAGTAATTGATGGTGGGTAGTAAACGTGTTTCCTTTTATCGCCAAGTCACCCTATACATGAATTTTCAAAGGCACGCAACAAACAGTTTAGCGTACAAATGTATATATATATATATATATATATATATATATATATATATATATATATATATATATATATATATAGGCATTCAAATAATAAAATCCAATGGCGAGACTTTGTATACTAACGAGTAGTCCACATATCTGGGATACCTATCGAATTCGGATAGACAAACTGATGAACGCAACATATCTGTCAAAAATGGAAACAGTCTTTCGTAGGATTTGAAGTTTATCGTAAAAATAAGAATAATGACAAAACCGGTCTAGTTAGTGAATTGTGTTTTCTATCGGGTGCAATGTTTGATTTATACCGACAAAATTTGTTTGATCAAATTCTGCCATTCTACTTAAATTCAATATCACTTTTGCCGATGGCAAGGTGGCCATTGTACCATAAAAGATTGAACGTGACTAGTTGGAACTTTAGTTGAAAGCGATACTAAAAACAATCCATCTGGAGAAAGAAATGAATAGAAATAAAGGTTGAGGTATAGTTGAAAATTGCATTTAGTGCACGGAATTTGTGAAATCGTGGTGATGAGTTGCAGGACTCTAAAACAAATACCTTCTGATTCAAGTCCTATCCGCCGTAATTCTTTGAACTATTTGATGAGATCCCAATAAGAAAAAAACCGGTCTAGTTGAGGAATTATATTTTCCATCATATTAAAATTTTAATTTATATTTATATATATTTATATATAATTAAGCTATACATTATACTTAAAGTTAGAAATTATACCATACTTGTACGTGTTTCAAAAGATTTTAACAAGTTTAAATTGGATTTTGTATCTACATTGGTGATTCATTACAGCATATTTCAGCGAGACGCGGCTACAGAAAATTGTCAGAATTAGAGTTTAAAAACTGTTTGTTATAACATAAACCAAGGATGTACCATATTAATTTGAAGAAAAGTTTCGAATATAGATTCTCGTAGCCCAAACTCTACGTTAGCCAACGGCGTAGTGATGCACTGTTCCTCATGTCTTGGCTGTCAATGCAATAACTGACTTCTTTGCAGAGTATTCAGATTTCCGTTATGAAAATTTCAGCTTCTATATGTGATCTAATTCAAGGCGTTCGATAGAATTGATCATTTAACTCACGTAAACAAAATATAAAACAGTTAACCAATAATTTCTTGCGCGAGTGGAGGTAACAATTATTTACATCAAGTTTGCAAGCTTTAAGTAAACACCAATCCCATTGTATTTAACCAGTCGTCGAACAACAAAGCAAAACTACCGTCAGTCGCACACACTGGCGCGTTTTAACCTTCGATGATCATCATCAGAGTACAACGGAAAACTGACTAGCGAGGATCAAACCGCATTGCATCTTTATGTAAAGCAAAATTAGTCTCACGAACGTTGTACTTGACTGCGAATGTTGGCTGCACAAAAAATATAAGACAGTTTTTTTAAACTTTCGGCCTGAAATTAACGAAGAAACGAAAATCGCTAGCTCTAAAGTTGAAAGCGTATTCATTATGCTTAATTTAAACATATTATAAATGCATTTTTTCGCGTGAAATATTTTTTGTGGTTTGCTCAAATCACAGTAAAATGACGACGCTATTTTTCAATTTTTAGTAGGATAGAAGACGGAATCACAGCTATTCTGCTTGTGCAATGTGTCTTGATTGAAGTGCAAATTTAGAATTATTCTTTTATAAATGTGTGATGATTTCTTTTCAAGTTTACAAATATATTATTTATAAAATGAAGTATATATTAGTAATAATTTTCGATACATTACCAAGCTAACTTTACTATTTACATGTCCACTGATTGTAGCGAGCAGATTGGCAAACAAAACAATATACTTAAAAAAATATTTTGTTTTTTTCAGATTTAGTCGGTCTTTCAAAAGGCTGCATGGTGCAAATAATTTGTTATTTGAGTGTCCATTGCACTTTTCCGTTACAAGTTGTTCTGAAATTCAATGACTTTAATTAAAGTTGTGATCTTGACATAAACAACTGACCAATTATGTACACACATTTGCCAGTATAAACTAGGTATTCTATTGTGTGGAAAAGGCAATTCATCCAGTAGACCAGTTTGATCCTTATTGGAAATACATCACGTACTGTACAGAATTTTCCGCCGACAGGGCTCGAACCTCGGAACATCGGCTTCGGAATCTGGTGATCTTACCACTGAGCCATCCTGCTGCACTGAAAGGCAATTCAACCAGTACAACAGTTTCGTCCTTATTGAGTACTCTTCACGTGCTGCCAGTGGTTAGAGCACCAGATTCCGAAGCAGACGCACCCAGCTTCGAGCCTAGTTTGCGGAAAAATCTGGAAGTACGTGATGATGAACATAATTGGCCAGGTGTTCATATCAAGATCAAAAACTTGATTAAAGTAAGTACTAAATGAATTGCCTTTGATACATTATACTATGCTCAGTTTATGCTAATGAATGTGTATGTATATATATATAGTATATATATATATATATATATATATATATATTATTTTTAAACCAAAAGTGAGTCTTATTGATCAAATGTATTGAAACAATTTGAAATGCGTGACGGACAAGCAACTTTCAAAACGATGATTCAAAGAATAGTTTTTGAACGCAAGATCAACAATCATAGGTATATAAACATATATATATATATATATATATATATATATATATTACACACAAGATGAGATTAGGTTGTAGGAGGTGTTGCGATATATTTAGGTGGCTTTTTGCAAGGTAGCGGTTTATTTACTGATGCTATGATATTCCTACATATGCCTGGTAGCTGATGTCGGAAGAAATGGGCTTCGTGGGTCGTGCTTATAATACGTCTCAATTTATCACCTAGTGTCGTGATGGGAGAAGGCTAAGTCGAAATATCATATATGTATTATGAACAATGTCACAAACTAAATCAAAATTCAATGTAGTCAAAAATTTACATTGCTATGTGCGGCAACAAAATAAAATATTGTTAACACAAAGTTAATATCTAGGCACAAAAGCATACAGTCATTAATCACAATAGATAAATCCAGATTTTCTTAGCAGTAGTGTTACTAGTCACGGATAAGCGATTAAAAATACAAAAATATAAATCTTGGCTTTGACAGTCAAAACACATTAATCAACTGCATGCTACCGGAGTATTACGCGCGGGGGTGTGTTCTTATTAAACAAAGCCTTATTAATTACAAATAAAATTGCAATTCAAGAAATCTCAATTGAAACTGCTTGAAACTAACAGAGATTGTTTCTAAAATCACAGTTACGAGAAAGACTTCTAAAACCAGAATTTGTATATGTTACCCTAATGTAAACCGTATCTGTCGAAATTGAGATTCGTTGGGTTGTAACGCGGAGCCGCGCGTTACAATATTTACCGGGAATTTGAGATAGCTGCAATTACACTGAGGTATGGATTGGTCTTCTAATTGCAAATAGATGTTGATATATATATATATATATATATATATATATATATATATATATAAATACATATATAGATTTAGTTGTTGAGTGAGGGTTTTCATGTGCGCTAGACATATGTATATATTGAGTATAGTTACTGAGACAAATTCTATGTTTAAAACCATTGGTGAGTCATAAAAATATAACATAAATAGAACAGTTTCCGAGTCGTCAGTATTTGATATTTAATCACTGTAATATAATTTCGATGAGTGTACAATAATGCGCACACATACATGCGAAGCACACTTTTACCACGTAATAAAGTCAAATCTACGATATACGGCAATATGCATTACTAAAAGCTTTTAAAAAATTTACCACATCAATCAGAATTGTTCATTTGATTGTGGGATGCACCATCCATGAAAAAAAGCAGACCTTCTAATTTTTTATCATGTTTTTGCGCATTCGTTAACTATAATGAGGGCCTGAAAATATAGTTACGTATTTATTAATTTTCGGATTTGGTTTCTATAATGTAAACTAAAATTGCTTCACTGTTTCCTTTTATACAAGTAATTTGCGTAATTTATATGCTAAAGATCAAAATCCCATTTACGTATACATGTAAGGCTTATTTTTTCTTTTTTTTATAAATGAGTAGTACTTCAACTATTCGTGTAATTTTTAATCGTTAACTTGAAATGTACAAAAGATTAACTTTCAAAGCAGCACATGCATTATTTGCCGAAAAATAATTTGTCAAGCAGTGAACATAACTTAGAATAAATAAAGTAAGATTAATTGTAAAAAACATTAATAAATTGGGTAAAAGGGGAAGGTGTTTAATAGTAAGAATGTTAAAAGTTTCCAATGAAAGTAACATTTAATGCACATAACAGATAATGTTTTTAAGTAAAGCGATGGCTTTTTGATTTGGCGCTTGAAAAAATTGTTGAAATTGTGTTGATATTAATGAAATTCTCTAAAAAATCTTTGATGTTCGTTTCACTTAAAAATATTTATTTTTAGTTATGTGTGTCATATATTACTTTCACTTAAAAATTCTAACATTCTCAATGTTAAACACCCTTCGTATTTCGTCATTTGTAATGTCTTTTACAGTTAATCTTACTTTATTTTGTTATATAAAGACATTTATAAATGTGTAGTTTTAAATAATCTTGGTTTTCCTCCATATTTTTGCAGCTTCATCTCATTAAACTTGGTTGTCTTGTTTTTAGTTATGTCCACTACATGACAAATTATTTAGTTAAAATCATGCAATACCTCTCAGAAAAAAACTATATTGAATTGCATGTTGCCAAATTGGTGTAGGAACTCAGAGAGGATAATGTAAGCCGAATTATAAATTCAAAAGATTGAGATCGAATTTGCTATCTAATAGGATAATATGCCTTAAAGCAGATAAACGTGGACCAACAGTGCGAATGAATCAGATTATTATTATAATGATAAGATGTATGTGCAATTAAATAATAAAGAAGTTTATCATAAAATAAATACGGACCCAACGGAAAAGTAGAAGGTGAGGTTAAAACTTTAATTAATCAAATGATTCAATCGTGATAATTAGATTCAGTGCTTGAAAAATCATTAATACAATAGAACACTCCGTCCAAGGGTGTATAATTAAGTAAAGATTCATAATCAAGTTAATCCACTTATGTTAATTGGACTGTCCAGATTTCCCCAACTTATAAAATGTACAAATTTCAATGCGATAGAATAAAAAGATACACCACTTAGCACTTCGCTGACATTATTAGAAAATAAAGAATGATAAATTGGCAAGCTTGGATGTGGTATATATGTATACTAACATTCCGGTACAGGTAGCAATAGAGTGTATCCAATGTTCTCTAACGGAATACTCTGACATGTCAACCCTGAACTAGGAATGGAGATGAGGTCCCGCAAATGTGGAAAAAGAAGAGTGGAATTTCTTGTTCCTGAGTCATTTTCAGAAAAGCAGCTGATGGAAGGCTTAAAAATGAAGTGACAAGTGAGAACCCATCAATCAAGACCTATAATCGGTGCACCTGGAAATGTACAAGATTCAAGATTTTACCGACTTACAAGTGCTATCTATTGACCCGCACAATTAAAATGCGGTCAAATCTACAACAAAAAGGACAGCATTGAGCACCCAAACTCAACATTTAAGTACTTCTGAAATCAAAAGTTATTTTTCTGCAAGTAGTGCATGTCTACTGATTTGAGGGTTAATCATTTATACGTGTCAAGCCAATGTTCGCGATTAAAAATTATACGAAAAGTTAAAGTATTACTCATTTATAAATAAATAAATGTTAATGTGCCCCATGTATGCATAAGTGCGATATTGCGTTAATGCATATAATATAATCAAATTATTCAAAAGTAAGCTAAAATGAAGCAATTGTCGTTTACATTGACGGACGTAAACCTGAAAATAAATTAATTAATTAACAAATTCTCTCGTCCTTTTTGTACACAGCAACGAATTACAATCCATTTTCTTCAATTCTTTTCGAATAATTTGGCTTCCGGTTTCATTACTACATTTCAAGGGATGCCCATTCAAAGATGTTTGATATCAGACATTTTACCAACTTTAACGATTAGCTAAATTAGAGGGGGCACAAATGAAAGTTTATTGCGAAACCTCGGTTATAGGAAGAGGTTGTGGCCTTCTTCTACCTATCGATTTAGATACAATGATCATTCGACTATTTTGGCTATAAGAAATTCGAATTATTTGCCTCATATTCTGCTAGTCATCTAACATGAGATTATACTTTCCGCTCATGCTGCCTTCTCTTCACAACTGAACTAATTTGTTACTAGGTTCGCAACACCTAATACATACTTGCATATATATTAGCTCTTCGCAACAAACAGTATTTAACTGTAATATCTTGGGAGTCGTCAGTATGTGATATTAAATAGCTGAAATATCATTTAGATGAGTCTCCTCATACCCACACACGCATGCATGACACAATATTACCACGAAAAAGCAGTCATGTTTAGGATATACAGCAATATGTATAAACAAAACAGTCTAAACTATATTTACTTGTCATTTGATTGTGGGATTTACCATCCCTGAAAAAACCGGAAGTCGAAATATCTGGGTGAGGTAACGGGCATTGGTTTAGTACAAGAAGGGCCAAAAAATTTGGTAGTTTATTTATTTGTTTTCATATTTGTTTCCTAAAATGTAAACTACAATTGCTTCATTTTTTCCCTTTATTCGAATAATTTGTGTAATTTATATGCATAAGCCCAAAATGCCATTTACCTATACATGGCAGGCTTGAATTTTAGTTTTTCTTGTAAATGAGTAATACATTAACTTTTCGTGTAATTTTTAATCGTTAACTTGAAATGTATAAAAGATTAATTTTCAAAGCAGCAGACATGCATTATTGGCCGAAAAATAATTTGTCAAGTAGTGAACATAACTTAGATAAAGACGACTAAATGAAATGAGAAGAAGCTACAAACAAATAAATAAAAATTAAGATTATTTTAAATTAAATATTTATAAATGTCAATAAATATCTATATAAAGTAAGACTAATTGTAAAAGACATTAATGTAATGTTTGTACGTATATCTAAATGTACATTATTATAAGAACTAAGCAGCAAAACTCAACAATTCAGTACTACTCAAATCAAAATCTATTTTTCTGCAGTAGTGCATGTCTACTGGTTTTGGGGTTAATGATTTATATATGTCAATCAAATAACGAATATGTGTTTAATTAAAACAGTCTGAAGAAAATTTTCCACCTTCATTAGTATTTATGCAATTGATTGTGGAATGTACCATCCGTGAAAAGAACGGAGCCCGAAACATATGGATTAGAATTCATTACAGTGGTTGTGCAAAAGAAGGGC
>JAQBSW010001958.1:0-80000 GCA_029291075.1 Eudiplozoon nipponicum | reverse complement strand
GACCATGAGAAAGAAAATTTTCTTATATCTGATAAAATTTCTTTTTGTTTTTGCACACAAGAAGGGAACAATGAATTTTATTAAAGCTCGCATTTCAAAAGATATATATATATATATATATATATATATATATATATATATATATATATATATATATATTCTTATAAATAGGAAAACACAAATAACAAAGTGGATAAAGGCCATTTATTTCGTGAATACTAATCCTCTCTTATACAATCATACATATTTATACATTTTGGGTTTTCATTTGATTATGCTAGTGGTAACAAATCTGACTCGTTTTACTGCTGTTTCTTGTTTTGACTAGTTGGTGAGTGTGTATGCGTTTGTGTTTGTGTGTATGCGTGTTTGCATGTCAAGGTCATTCTCGCAGTATTGCGAAGTGATGTCTGAGATCTTGTCATTATTGTTTTGATAGCTTGAGAATTAACCATTTGTGCGCATTGTTCACTGTCACATATACAAGTGCTATTTTCCCCAGTATAGTTGATCGTTTCACCTCGTTGCGCAAAGTTTTCACGTGGTAACAACGCCAGTGTTGATTGCAGTGTTAAATGCTTACATTGTTTGGAGACTTCTGTCATCGTATGCGCCTCTGTTATTTCCACTTCAGTTTGTTGCCAATCCGATTGTAATTTTGTTGACTCTAGTCAAGGGCACTTGTATAGCACTTGTATATGTAACAGTGAACAATGCGCACAAATGGTTAATTCTCAAGCTATCAAAACAATAATGACAAGATATCAGACATCACATCGCAATACTGCGAGAATGACCTTTACATGCAAACACGCATACACACAAGCACAAACGCATACACACTCACCAACTAGTCAAAACAAGAAACAGCAGTAAAAACGAGTCAGAATTGTTACCACTAGCATAATCAATTGAAAACCCAAAATGTATAAATGTGTATGATTGTATAAGAGATGATTAGTATTCACGAAATAAATGGCCTTTATCCACTTTGTTATTTGTGTTTTCCTAATTATAAGAATACTGTTTAATTAAAAAGGAATGGACATCATAAATATATATTTATATATATATATATTTATGTATATATATATATATATATTTATATATATATATATAATACGTTAAAAAGGCATAAGGATTAATATAAATACGTAATGATTTAAATGTTTATATCTAGATCGCAACCTTGATTAATCTAATTGTTATCACCGCTTGCGCGACCTATGTTCGTTTAATCATAATTCAGTTGTTTTTAAAGGTGTAAAGTTCAGTTTTATCAGCATTTATTATGGCTAAATACTGTTTGTTGCGAAGACCTAATATATATGCAAGTATGTATTAGGTTTTGCGAAACTAGTATCGAATTAGTTCAATTGTGACCAGAAAGATAAACCAAAGGCAGCATGAACGGAAAGTATAACCTAATGCACATTCGTTTCGTGCTTACTGGCGACTCATCAGTAGGAGCCGGTATTACGCCCTTTAACCACTATATATTTGGTAGAAGAATGTGGAATAAAAGGACGGTACAATCTCCTAGACGAATGTGTAAACCTGTAATAGTGAAGCTAACATAATCTAAAGTCAACGACGATACGACTTCAATACTAACTCACACTATATGATATATATATACCGAGTCTGTAAAGGATACTAACACTATGGCTATTGTGTTAGTAACTGATACCTTTTCTGAAATCGATCAGTACCGGATACTAACACTATGGTTTCCGAGTCGGTACATGATACCAAACTGATGGATATAAATTTATGCTAAAGTTCACCCAAAATGAGAATTACAACAATTTCCGAACACCTGTTACTCCAGTTAAACCATGCACTCTGGCCTACATCGATATCAGTTATCACATTTCGCGGTAAGCATGACATCATTCAATTCAATATATTACAGTTAAATACCGTTTGTTGCGAAGAACTAATATATATGCAAGTATGTATTAGGTTTTGCGAACCTAGTAACAAATTAGTTCAGTTGTGACCAGAAGGACAAACCAAAGGCAGCATGAACGGAAAGTATATAATGTCATGCACATTCGTTTCGTGCTTACTGGCGACTCATCAGTAGGATTATAAAAAGTAGATACATTTTTAATTTTATTCACAAAGCGCTTATCATTAATTGATTACAATGTTATGCAAATTAAAAAATTAGAAAGTTATTTATATGTAACAATTAATCAATTTTTATGAAAATAGGGAGACTAATGAATGGATATCCTGTTTAATAAACTAGCTCAAGTCTAGTGTAGTTTGGGGTCATTTCACCACTATAAATACTTTTACAGGGGAAATTATTGAACATTATCAACGATTTTAATGATAAGAAGCATAGGGATGAATAACTTTATGACGTAACCAAAATATAATTTTTCGTTAAACCATGCAATTTCAGCTCAGACTTTGAATTAATCTAGACGTGAGGCAAGTAAAATTAGTCCGCCTTCGTTTTAAAATTGACTAAAATATCGCGTTTGCTCTAATTGCCTTTACGAAAACAAATGCAATCAAGTGATAACCCAAAACTCATTGTCATTTTTCGGCCATTTGCGTCCATTACTAGCCTCTATGTTTCTGAACTTTTCCGAGTTAAATCGCGATTTTGTCTCGAAAAATAGACATTCAAACATTTAAATTAAGTTTGAGAGCATGAAGTAAACACCAATCCCATTTTGTTTAACCAGCCTTTGAACAACATAGCAAAACTACTACCAGTTGCTCGCACTGACGCGTTTCGACCTTCTTTGATCATCATCGGAGCACGATCGCAAACTGACTAGTGAGGATCAAACCGCAATGTATATATATAGAAATCAAAGTTAGTTATGCGGCTCTCATCTCTAGCAGTCGGGCAAACATTGAGCTTAGGTTTTGCGAACCTAGTAACAAATTAGTTCAGTTGTGACCAGAAGGATAAACCAAAGGCAGCATGAACGGAAAGTATAATCTCATGCACATTCGTTTCGTGCTTACTGGCGACTCATCAGTAGGAGCCGGTATTACGCCCTTTAACCACTATATATTTTGTTGAAGTAAACACCAATCCCAATTTGTTTAACCAGTCTTCGAAAAACTTAGCAAAACTACCGCCAGTCGCACGCATTGAAGCGTTTCGACCTTCCATGCTCATGATCAGAGTACGACGGCAAACTGATTAGTTTTGCTATGTTGTTCGAGGACCGGTTAAACAAAATGGAGTTGGTGTTACTTCAAGCTCGAAAACTTAAATTAAAGAAAACTACATATATTTGTCATTTTAAAATAAGAATTCTATAGTGTACATAAGGCGATTCACACACGAGACCATTTTTGTCCTTATTGGGAACTCATCACGTAATGGCCAGAATTTGCCGCAGACAGGGCTCGAACCTAGGATTTTTCAAACTATAATTGACTACCAATGTGCAGGCTATTGGATAAAGAGTTTTAATTGATTTTATCATTTTCGTTAGTTTGAAGAGTGCAAAGCAACCCAAGCAGATGGACTGTGGCGCCGATTTTTTACGCCGCGGACGATTAGGCGATACTCTACGCCAATCAGTGGATGAGTTTCGACGCTACAACGGAAGCATGAAATCAGCGTCAGATAATGATGATGGCGAGGCAAATGATCAATTCGCCAATTGTAAGGATACTAGATGGACACAATCCTACGGTAACGACGATGCAAAGAAACGGTTCGCTGATAAGAAAAATAGTATATACAGAAATAACGAAAGAGTAAGTCTGTAAGATTTTGCTTTAAAAACAAAAGAGGAAGCGCTGCTTTGATTTGAATACTAATTACATTTACTCCCAAGACGTGCAACCAAACACCGACTAATACACAGCTGGCCTTAATAACTCGGAAGCGGAAATTTAGCGGAATAAATGCGATCGACTTCCCGGTTATTAGACAGGAAATCTATATTGTAGTTAAATACTGTTTGTTGCGAAGATCTAATATATATGCAAGTATGTATTAGGTTTTGCGAACCTAGTAACAAATTAGTTCAGTTGTGACCAGAAAGATAAACCAAAGGCAGCATGAACGGAAAGTATAATCTCATGCACATTCGTTTCGTGCTTACTGGCGACTCATCAGTAGGAGCCGGTATTACGCCCTTTAACCACTATATATTTGGTAGAAGAATGTGGAATAATAGGACGGTACAATCTCCTAGACGAATGTGTAAACCTGTAATAGTGAAGCTAACATAATCTAAAGTCAACGACAATGCGACTTCAATGCTAACTTCACACTATATAATATACACCGAGTCTGTAAAGGATACTCAACATCTATGGCTATTGTGTTAGTAACTGAGCCTTTTGAAATCGATGAGTACCCGATACCAACATCTATGGTTTTCGAGTCGGTACATGATACCAACCTGATGGATATAAATTTATGCTAAAGTTCACCCAAATTGAGAATTACAACAATTTCCGAATACCTGTTACTCCAGTTAAACCATACACTCTGGCCTTCATATATATTGTAGCAGATTAAATTATTGTCATTCCCTTCACCGAATTTTCAGCACTAATAGAGACTTACGTAAAGAAAAACGCCGTGTTTAGGCAAAAATTTGAGTTTGCATTATATACACGCCTACAAGCATAGACGTGCGTGCGGACACGCATGCATATACATACATTAATATAAAATATGATGCTAGGATTTTATCATATATATATATATATATATATATATATATATATATATATATATATAACGGTTATCAAAATAACTAAATCTAGTATGATAGACATTTAATTACACAAAAAGATCTGTTTTGTCTTTATTGGGAAATTATGTAATACTTACCAGAATTGCCACGGTTGAAGTTTCAATTAAGGTGAATTAGCTTCCGATTATTTAAATGTATCCATGTTCCACTTATACCACGCACTACATGCACTTTTAGCTACATACTATATTGGGTTCTCTGATCAGTCTTTACGTATAAGGTGGTGCTAAACAGGCGCCATCTGATGGAAAGACTGACCAAACTAAAAGTTATTAAATGAATGGTAATTGAATGTAGTGCTCGGCTTGTGTAATGCTGTAGGTTACTTTAAGAATCTTCAAGACTTAGCTGCGACAATTCTGAAAAATAAGTGAGGAGTGCCCAGTGACGACGAAACTTGTGCACTTAATGAATTTCATTTGCCATCTTACGCAAATTTCTAGCATAAATGCAAGCAGGTAGAGCAGGAGTATATATATATATATATATAAGAAACCCTATGCTGTATTTAAATTCCCTTTCACCCGTTTAGAAGGTCTATAAAGTTGTAATCACTCACGTTTACGATTTTCCTTGACACACTAGTTTAGATTCCGCTTTTGTGATCATCCTTTTGTCGTCTAGACGGTGTTCCAGCGATCGGTATTGCGTCAACATTGTCTCCAAATATAAATATTATATATTAAATTACTTTGTTCTGTTGCTTACGATAATTATTCAGTAAAACACTGAAAATATGGTAGACAGTGTATTGGGATTATTTAACAGATATAAAAGATACAATCTGACTATAACTAATGAGTCTATAATTGGTTAAACAGAAAACTGCAAGCACGATAAGTGTAAGTGGGGATGACACGAGCCGTTTTAATATAAAATTAATGCACAAAATGATTTTGTATGATCAACGTAATGATTCAATATTCACATGCCTGTTAAAATAATATTACTATCATACAGGCCAAAAATATGCCTGGTATTTTTTATCTAAACCAGACGACCTGTTCCGCTTGCTTTTCTACTAAAAGTAGCAATATTAAATTTCGTAACTCTTAATTCTAAGAAAGTAAAAGTGGCATTACAGAATAACGGGGCTATATATGTATATATATATAGAGCAATATATATATATATATATAAATATATATATATATATATATATATATATATACACGCAGTATATTTCTATTAGAAAAATAAATACATTAATCATCAATACTAGAAATGACCAGATCTCAGACATTAAATGTAGATAATGCGAACGGCAAACAGACACAATACAGTCGTATACCCATGCAGTCAGCCAATTGAAGTAAATTGACATTATATATAGATATATATATATATTATATATATATATATATATATATATATATATATATATATATATATATATATATATATATATATATATATATATATGTTCTTTGGAATGTGAGCCCCTAATATAATCTTATAGTTTTCTGTCCATGGGAAATAAATAAATAATTAGTAGATGAAGACCGTTTCTTCTATTATTCTCAAATAATCTTCAATGAATATATATATATGTATATATATATATATATATCTTGTATATGTAGGACAAAAAAAATCATCTCCAATTCAAGCTAACTCATTTTCGTTAATGCGTTTATTAATTATTTCATATGCTACGTTTGGAGAACACACGTGAGAAGTAATAACGATATGTAGTGCAATTCAAGACGTCAATTCGGAATTTTATTCGAAACAGGCGTTGAACTTGTCATGCATTGCTATTCTTGTAACTTACCGTCTGGTCCATCGGCCAAAGTAACTTGATCAAAATATTGCGCATTCATATCGGTAAGCAATATTTGAGGTCGAAATTAATGGCTGATCTTCCTAAATTGCTGGTAAATTCGAGTGTGTTAATTAAATAAAACCCTTGGTTTAGCAGCGTTAAATGTGCATGCTAATGCCACGTCAACTTTTTTCTGTGTTGCGCGAGAAACGGAATCGTCTTAAATGGAAATTCACATAAATTGCCTTCTTTTCTAGTCAAAAATACGTATGTTCTGTTGTTTTTTCCTTTTAATAATGGGCTTCATCATTTGTCTAAAATTAAACGAACATTGGTTGCTCAGACGGTGATAAAGACTGCCTTTTCTTCATTATATGTTGATTAGTTTATACTGAAAAATGTATGAATATGATGGGACTGTTGTTTAAATCAAGACCACAAACTTGATTTAAATAGTTCTTATCATCACCCGCGCTACCAATGTTCGTTTTATTATATAAATTTGAATGATAAACTCTCTTGCGCAGTGCTGTCCTTCTTGTTGTGGATTTGACCGCATTTATCTTGTGCGGGACAATAGATAGCATTCTTAGGTCGGTAAAATCTTGAATACTCTACATTTTCAGGTTCTCCGATTATTGGCCTTGATTGATGGGCTCTCATTTGTCCCTTCTTTTTTAAGCCGTCCATTAGCTGCTTGTCTGAAAATGACGTTGGATCAAGATTTTACATTGTTCTTTGCCCAATATTTCGAGACTTCATTTCCAGTCTCATCTTCAGGGTTGACACAATACGCACAGGAGTAAAACACAACTTACCACATTTGCCACAAGTTGTGTTTTACTCCTGTGCGTATTGTGTCAATCCTGAAGGTGAGACTGGAAATTAAGTCTCGCAAAATTGGGCAAAGAACAATGGAAAATCTTGTTCCAACGTCATTTTCAGTCAATCAGCTGATGGAAGGCTCAAAAAAGAAGGAACAAGTGAGAACCCATCAATCGAAGCCAATAAGCAGAGCACCTGAAAATGATCAAAATTCAAGATTTTACCGACCTAAGAGTGCTATTTATTATATAAATGTTCAATTCAACACCTCTTCCCCAGGTATCCGGGTGTTTGATATATAATTACAGATTGGGGATGATTAGTTGGATCTTGAGGTCCACAGGTTTGCCAAATAGGCTCCATCTGAAGGAAAGTCTAACGATAAAACTAAAGTTAGTATATAACTGAAAACTTTGTGTGGTGTGCGGAAAAGTAACTCAATCGTTATAGAAACAGATTCCGGGGCAGACTTGCCCAGGTTCCAGCTCTGTCCGTGGCTTTTGCATCAATATCGCGGCCGTGATTTGAATAATTGTCTAGGATAGCCATTATACATTAGATAGTTTGGTGCTTTAGTATATTCGTTATCTTTCGAATCTGTACTGATCAATCTGTCAATTCTTGAAATACAGCTGCGAACTGCTAATAATTTACACTGAAGAGTCACGAAACTGCCATAATGCAAATACTGTGCAGATCAGGTTGGTTTATGGTAAATTGTTCTGTTTAGTTTACCATTGGTGCGTTTTTCTAGATCGTATAATAACAGCAGACAATCACCTTTCACATGATCTGATGTGAAACTTATATGTGTATGCGTTTTTTTGTGTAACGTTGAGGCAGACATCGTGATTGCAACTATATTTTAATGACTAGGAAAATTTTGTAAGCATACCGTGTGTTTTTTGTCCGTTTGCTTATGTCATATTGTAATGATGTGTTCTCAAGTTGGCTAAGGAAGCACTCAGCCAACAATGGAGAAAGGAGTGTCCCTATTGCCACACCACTAATCTGTTTAGGGATGTTCCCATTAAAACGAAACTGCACTTCTGTTGTTCATAGGACGATAATTTTGCTTACAGTGTGACTTTGTACCGGAGATGGTAATATGATTTGGTCTACCGCTTGGACTATATTGTCAATGGTTTTGTCAATTGGAACATTTATTCAAAAAGACGTAATATCAAAAGACACCATAATCTTGTTTTTATCATGTCTATTTTAAATTACGCTAACAAACTCATTGGAATCGGCAACCGAATAATTCCATGTTAGTTTGCGCATTGGTTCCATTATATATATTATCTATTTAGCCAGTGCATGGAACGGAGAATTGACCATTGATAAGATTTGTCTCATAGGACAGCCTTTTTTGTGTTTCTAGTAATCCGTACATTACTTCAAATCAATGTTGCGATCTTGAGTTAAAAACCTGTCCCATTATGCACGTAAATTTGTCAGTATAGACTAAGCATTGTATAATGGAGAAAAGGCAGTTCATCCAGTACACCGATTTATTCTGTACATTGTTGATGTTGATGATGAAACTGGTTTGAGCTTCTGTGGAGCCCCTATCTCCATAGTTGTCTGAGATTTTCCTAGGCAATCTTGAAAACGTATTTGAAGAGTGAAATAATTAAATGTGCACAATACAGCCGATTTATTTATGATATATTCCTTCTTCTTAAAAACAGGTCGCAATCCCGAATAGTGCTTCAAAGTTTCAATAAAGCGCATAAAAATATCAGTTTCATGTCAGGGCTTTTAAAAGATGATTGTCTACCTTCCTTAGATGTACTACTAAAGAAAAATGCTAACGGTATATTAAATAGAACTATTTACCATAAAACATCCTGATCAGCACAGTATTTCTAGTTAAAAAATTTAATACATTTGCAATATATATTATCAACAATTCGCGGGCGTTTTACAATAGCAGATTTGTTAGTCGAACTTCAAAATGTAACAAATATACGAAAGCAAAAATATCTATTGTTTTATATATATATATATATATAAACTCTTCTCTTGGTAAATAATCTTTTGTCGGTAAAAAGAAAAGTACACCTATTGAATATATGAAATACAATCTATTTAGTAATATTTTTAGATAGAGCATGGGAAAATATTTCGATTAAGCTTAAATGCAGTAAAACCTAAATTAAACTTAGAAAACACGTCTTTTTACAGAGAAATGTATAAAAGTTTGTAAAGATCGTATTACATATGTTTCATGTGTAGGGTCATTTTAATTTTGCATTAGCGCGTTATTCATCATATATATGTTACCTGTTTTTATTTGTTTAAAATCTGGTCAGTTATTTATCTATTTGTCCATCTGAGCTAGAAATACCGTTTGAGGGAATTGTGCACATTTGTTGACCATTCATTTGGAGAACTATATTTACTCACCTTTTAATTTTAGCTTTTGTGTAGTTAAGATTAATTGAAATAGTTTGGCAAGATCTACATAATAATATTCACAAATAAATTAATTTTCATATATTCATTGAGTACAATCTCCATCCTAATTAGTAATTAGGTGTATATATAAAAGCATATCTAAAATATTTGAAAAAGGAAGTCTTTCCAAAGAATTCCTTGATGATTAACAAAAGCTGCAATTATCCACAGAGCGTTTAAGATTGAAAGTATGCTGCAGTTATAATAACCAAGTAGTCATTCACCTTCCAAATTACTTCTTATAATTCTTGTACATAATAGTGCAAAAAATTAGGAGCATTGTCATCAGATTCTCCTAGGACATCATTGTATGCCTCTAAGCTAAGTTAAGTTTATAGCTTTTATTAAAAAAATATATTGGTTATCGCTATGGGTGTAATTGTATGTAAGTTATTGCGCACCTCACAAAAAATTAGTTCAGATAGGCCCAGAAGAATAAACCAATATCAGCATGTACGGAAGGTATAATCGTTGTGCACAAATGTTTTGTGTTAACTGGCAACTCTTCAGTAGGAGCCCGTATTACGCCCTGTGCCCATTTTATATTCGGGTGAGAAATGTGGGAGAATTCGACGATACAAGATCTAACTCTTTTATCGCTAGGGATGCAACCTTCTTTTAATTAAAATGAAAAATGCTCGAAATAGCTATTCATGCGCCTGCAAATTTTTATTTCATTTTTGTTTTAATTGTTCTTTGAAGTTTGTGATATATTTAAATAATGGTTAGCGCCAAATTTTAAATATTTCTAATCGTGACAAGCTTAGGCTGTCGGAGATGAATCAGATTCGCTGATGTTCGCAACTACGATTTTAAGCATTGTGAGTGTTTCGCGGTTTAGCTGGAGTTATATTGTCCGATGTCAGGTACTTTAATATAGTCGGGCATTTGCAGTTGTATTTAAAATGATAAATTTCTAGTACTTTCAGAGCCACATTAATTCTGCAGCTCGCTTTTTTGGGATAACGACAAAATTGTAGTCCTTCTGTTTTATAATATTTCTGTTTAGCGAAAGGAAGTTTTACAGAAGTCCACGATTGTTTTCCCTACTTTTTTGGTTCTGATAGTAGCCTATTTTAAGGATCGGAAGTTATTTATTAATCGTGAGACTCATACATAACATGAAACGATAGTGAAAATGATTGCTGTCGCGTTTTATGGTTTGAAATTACATTATAATCTTGAGAGACGTCAAACAGTATGTCATTCTTTGCCGCTGAGCATGGCTTAAAATGAAAGCTTTTATTCATAAACTATCAATCGTGGACAGATTTTAGCAGTGCGTGTAACTTATAACTTGAAGGAGTTTATTCTAGAAATTATAATTTATTTTTTCTCATCTTGGTGCTACATAACGATATATGAGGATTCAATTTCGTTTCATGCAGTCATATATCATGCCACATATACATTTATAGGCAATACAATTTAACAATAGTTTATTGCGCGATTGGTGGTACCAATTCTTTAATGCAAGTTTGCGTGCTTGAAGTAAACGTCAATCCCATTGTATTAAACCAGTCGTCGAACAACATAACAAAACTACCGCCAGCCGCAACGCACTAACGCGTTTCGACCTTCCATGATCATCATCAGAGTACGACGGCAAACTGACTATCTGAGGATCAAACCGCTTTGAATATATATGGGAATCAAATTTGGATATGCGGCTCTCAATACATGGTATTGATTGATGGGTTCTCGCTCTTTGTCTTTACATTATTGTTGAGTTTAGAGACTTTAAAATTTGAATAAACGCCTGCAATTCCTCACCTAATAAAGACGCATATTTTAGTCAATTAATGCAATAGTGTCTTTTGGTCGAAAATTGTTAGTGTTCTAGTCACATTTACGTAGTCTTAGCTACCTCTGCTATGCACCTGCTCTTTGGCGTAATGCCTGTGGGCATGGTCACAGATGTCCTCCACTGTTGAGCTTTGCGACCAACAGCTAATTGGAAGTACGAAAATACAGTGCAGAAGAAGCTGATTTAGGGTCAATAACGATTTTCCGTTCGTACCACTGAAATGTAGCCCGAGTGAACGTGTGCGAATGTACAATATTCTCTCACTCCTAATTAATAGACGGCCTGCCTAATTAGGTGACCGATGAAAAATACTTGATATAGTGCACTTAGTCATCCAGAGTTTTCACTTAGTTAAACTTGTCGTTTATCAAGCAAATGAAGTGCTATATTTGATTTTATTCTTACTTTTATCTAAAGGCGACAAAAGAAAACAATTTGGTTGCACAACAAGGAATTTATATTTGAAGATGAAAAACGAAAACGTTCCTAATGGAAGTGGAACAAGGAGAACTTTCTGAAGTGACAAGTTCCAACCGACGCAAGTGGAACTCGTCAATACATCAACGTAATAATGAAAATAATGATAATGGTTATAACCGGAATAACGATAATAAAGTTCGTAGCGGAAGTAATGGATACGAATCAAAGCTGAATAATACTCAGGGGAATGCTCGGGATAGAATTCTTGTGGAGACGAATACCAATATTCAAAAAAACGAATCAGTTAAAAAAAGTGAAATCTGTGCAAACAAAAATTCAATGAATGATGAGAATTCAATGTAAGTTTCAATGTTACTTTTATTACTATATATTTCTTGTATAAAAATGATGCTACTAAGAGTAGCAAGTACATAAAACTTTAATAAATTGTCATAGTATTCAAATCTAGGTTTCCAACGTCATATAATCATCAAACCCATTATATTACAAACATTTGTCAGTGTAAACGAGCATTGTATGATGTAATAAAGTCAATACATCCAGTAGACAGGTTTCGCTCTAATTCGGAACTCGTCACGTACTGCAGCACATAAGAACTTCCATCTTAACTTTCAGACTTTAGAAATTGTAAGTTGTAGTAAAAATCATTCCATGAAGCGGTTTCAATTTTCTTGCACTGTAAGCATTGTCGTAGATAAAATATGAAAAGTTCTTGCTATATATAAAATACTGTTTATGAATTTGAAAATTGTCACAGATACCTCGATTCACCGAAAATGCTTGCGTCTGTTGATTTCCGCATTGTTAAGAAGGATTTGAAATTCGGCAACTCGACACGACGCCTTCAGATATTGCAAGCTCTCCGTTGGGTACGTCTTGAATTATAAATACAGTGACCTTTTGCGTCGTTTTTCGATAAGTTGCTTCGGCGAGTTTATCTCTGTTTTCAATTGCCTTTACATAGTAGCTTTCTTCATAGTGCCAAATCACTCTTTTGCGATGCATCCTTCCAGGAAATCCATAACACACGCATGGGAATGCGAAACCACGAGTTCACTATTACTTGTTGCTCATACGATTGACCTATTATCAGACTGTTTCGCCATTTCCTTCGCCTATAAACTTTCACTGACCTCCTTGTAACTTAAACAGTATTATATCGATACAGGTTGTATATATATATATATATATATATATATATATATATATATATATATATATATATATATATATATATATATATATATATATATATATATATATATATATACTTACTTTACTTTACTTTACTCATGTGTTGACTCCTTATATATATATATATATATATATATATATATATATATATATATATATATATATCATTCATTGTGCCCTTCCTGTGTGCAAAAACAAAAGAAATTTAATCAGACCCAAGAAATATTTTTTTAGCATAATCTCCTCAAATATCTACTAATGAACATATCTTTATATATAAATTGGAAAGCAAAACAAGATAGAAATATGTGAACATAGAGAGAGTGTGAAAAACAGAAACCAATCAAATTGCGTGCGTCACATCCAGTTCAAGCTCAATGCTTGTACGTGCTTCTTCTGCTTGCATAAATCCGGCTGCAATTTGTTTATCCATAAGGCTTCGTATGTGGCTAGCTCCCTTTTGTTTTTGCATTTAGTAATTACTTTGAATGCTACGTCTGGAGAACATACGTGCGATGTTTCGATGATGTGTTGCGCAATAGCAGACGTGTATTCACCATTTGATTTAAAACAGGCGTTTAAGTTACAATGTTCTCTCATTCGAGTAATTAACCGTCTGGTCGATCGGCCTACGTAAGTTGATCGACAACTTGCGCATGTATATTGGTAAATAATATTTGATATCGACATTAACGGCTGTTTCTCTTTGATTGCTGGTAAAGGCAAGTGTGTTACTCTAAATAACACTCGTAGTTTAGCTGCATTAAATGTGCGTATTAATGCTGCTTCAACTTTCTTTTTTGAAACAGCCGTTAATATCGATATCAAATATTATTTACCAATATACTAATAACTAAATGCAAAAACAAAAGGGAGCTAGCCACATACGAAGCCTTATGGATAAATAAATTGCAGCCGCATTTATGCAAGCAGAAGAAGCATGTACAGGCATTGAGCTTGAACTGGAGGTGACACACGCAATTGATTGGTTTCTGTTTTCACACTCTCTATGTTCATATTTCTATCTTGTTTTGCTTTCCAATCATATATATATATATATATATATATATATATATATATATATATATATATATATATATATATGTTCTTTAGTAGATGTTTGAGAGATTATGCGAAGGAAATTTATCTTGCATCTGATAAAATTTCTTATTCTTTTTGCACACTGGAAGGGTGCAATGAATTATTAAAGCTCGCATTTCCAGAATACATATATATATATATATATATATATATATATATATATATATATATATATATCACCTGATCTTCTTTCATTTCAATGGACAAAAACTGAAATTGTTAATTGGAAAACCTGAAAATTTATATGAACTCTGGTAAACGTATTTTATTACAGTTAATTAATTTTCTAAAAAAAGAAATAATTAGAGATATTAAAGCAAAGCACAATATTATTCCATTATTTTTCTGATAGAAACGACCTTAATTATATATTTTTACTTAATATCAGATTAGACTATTAGGGGAATTTTGAAATATTATCACAAGGAACTGTTTTTAAAATATTTGACCCATTTAATTTTTGATCAGTAAATTCAGCAATCATCTGGGCTAATGCGTTTTAAAGGAATATTAAAGTCAACTTAACATAAATTCTCTCAGATTGTCCACTGAAATCATGCGCATACTTTAAATAATATACGGCCACATTGTATAGGGTAACAACTCAACATGAAAAGTTTGATATTAACACCTATTACAGGCTGTTATTAATGAGTTCAATCGCATTCGTCAAAGACATGTCACGTTCTGGCCATAATGCTTTTGGCATTTTCGTATTGTTTAATTTTATTAACTGTTTTATAAGTACCTCACGCCATATGGGAAAATGTATGTATACTACTCCACATCTACGAATTTACAAATAGTATACGTTTAAACACGCGTTGATTGCGCGGGTGGTAATAACAATTAAATAAATCAAGATTGCGAGCTTCGCATTATGCGTACTTTTGTCAGTATAAATTAAGCGTTGTACAGTGTAGAAAAGGCAATTGTTCTGAACAAGTACAAAGTATGCGAGACAAATAGAGGTGAGTGTAGCATATCTATGTTTGATTTCCATATATATGCACTGCGGTTAGTCCGTTTGCCGTCGTAATCTGATGATGATCATGGAAGGTTGAAACGCGTCAGTGCGTTGCGACTGGCGGTAGTTTGTTATGTTGTTCGTACGACTGGTTAAATACAATGGGATTGGTGTTTACTTCAAGCTCGCAAACTTGATTTAAAGAATTGTTACCACTACCCGCGCAATCAATTATTGTTTAAATTGTATTGCCTATATATTTATTTGCGACGAAAGCTGCAATTACTTTATGTTCGTGACTGCATAGAAATTGTGTAGCCGACATTTCCAGTCAAGTTAAATGTATGCGAGACTACTAAATGTGAGAGCCGCATATCTAACTTTGCTTTCCATATATATGCAATGCGATTTTATCCTCGAAAGTGAATTTGCCGTCATTTTCTGATGATGATCATGAAAGGTTGAAACGCGTCACTGCGTGCGATTGGTTGTGGTATTACTATGATCGGCGGCTGGTTAGTTATAAAAGGATTGGTGTTTACTTCAAATTCGCGAACTTGATTTAAAGAATTTTTATTAACACCCGCACAGTCAATTTATGTTTAAAGGGAATGTAATTATAACGGTTTCGTAATACGGATGCGCCTGGCCATTGTCCACTTGGCCAATGGACTCAGACATCTACGGTTAACTGTTCTAATTGTTCTTGCTCCATTTTGTTACCTGCGGCTTTTGGAAATCTGTATAGTTATGCAAAAATAATCGTTGCTCAATTTGTTTTTTACGGCACAAGCCACGTAACAAGAAATTCAGGTTAAAACTCCCCTAATGTGCGACTCGGTTTAATGAGGGCTCTCTTTTTTTGATCTGCCTTAAATACAGCGTCTCACAAAATCATCAATTGACCAATGCAAGCACTGCATGACTGCGTATGTGAAAGCGGATTTGTTTGATTGTATAGAGGCTGTTGGCGGAAAAAGTTTTAACACTTCTAAAGATGGTAAACAGACGCCGTTCAATGCGAAAGTAGGCGTCGCCAACGGTAGATGGCCAGCAAATTGTGACGAGGAGCACAAAACTCTATTTCATTGTCTGCTGTTTAAATCAAATACTAAGCAAGGACCCGCCAATGCCGGCACAGAACAGCATAATCGCGTGGATGAGTATGCCGCTCGTCTGATCAATGCTGTTGTTTCCCTCCGAGACGGTCAGTTGTTGCCAGTATGATTTAGAATTTTCCTAAAGTATAGTAAAATCCACCTGTATTTGTGGATTATCAATGTAAGTGGACATTGCATCGAAGATCGAATTAATAATACATACGACCACAGGGCTCTTTTTACTATATTTCGAGGCTGGCTAGGTATTGAGAAGGTTGTAAAATTTGTATGCGTACGACTTTCTGGTCGGTGTTGTGCAAATAAAGAAATGCACAAATAAATTAACAAATATGAAGCCAATACTGGCGGTAGTTTTGTTATGTTGTTCGACGACTGGTTAAATACAATGGGATTGTTGTTTACTTCAAGCTGGCAAACTTGATTTAAATAAATATATATATATATATATATATATATATATATATATATATATATATATATATATATATATATATATATCTACATATTTTATTTCTAATTAGCAAAAAAAATCTCATTAATAACAAAGTGGATAATGGCCATTTATTTCGAGATTACTAAACTTCGCTCTACAATCTTTCATTTATATATATATTCTGGGTTTTCATTTGATTATGTGGGTGGCAACAAATCTGACTTGGTTTTACTTCTATTTCTTGTTTTGGCTGATTGGTAAGTGTGTATGCGTTTGTGTCTGTGTGTGTGCTTGTTTGCATGTAAAGGTCTTTCTCGCTGTATTGCAAAGTGATGTCTGAGATCTGGTCATTACTGTATTGATGGCTTGAGAATTAACCATCTGTTCGAATTGTTCGCTGTTACGTGTACGAGTGCTATTTTTCCGAGTGTAGTACTTGGTTTCACCTTTTTGTGCACCTTTGTGTTCTTCACTTGGTAACAGGGCAAGTGCGGATTGCAGTGTTGAACGCTCATATTGTTTGGAAAATTCAATTACCGTATATGCATCTGTTATTTCCTCTTCAGTTTGTTGTCAATCCGATTAAGCAATTTTGAGTCTAGTTAAGGGCGTGTTCAGTCTTGCCTGGATACCGTAAATTGTTGTTGAATTTTGTTGGTCGTGGCCAGTCAATAAGAATATCATGTTGATGAACTATTTGAAATTTTAGGTCAGGTGCTTGTTGTTTTATATAAGGGGAATCATAAATATATAATATTTTTTCTGATTTTGCTTCATGTAGAATTGCTGATTTTCCTGCCGCACACTACAAACAATTATCAGTCATATACTAACTAATGTAACTCGGTTAGTTTTTTTAGGTGAAGCTCATATAGCATCCATTTAGACCCAAAGTCCCAGCTAACCATTCACAATCTGTCATTACTGAACAGACACCACACCACATGGGGAAGTGGAATTGAAATGCGCCGGCAGTGATAACATTTTTATAATCATGGTTGCGGTCTTGATATAAAAACCTGACCCATTAATTACATACATATGTCAGTATAAACTAAGAATTGTATAGTGTAGAAGTGGCAATTCATCCAGTAGACCGGTTTCGTCCTTATTGGGAACTCATCATGTACTGGCAGGATGGCTCAGTGGTTAAAGCACCAGATTCCGAAGCAGACGTGCCCAGGTTCGAGTTCTGTCCGCGGCAAATTCTGGCCAGTACATGATGATTTCCCAATAAGGACAAAATCGGTCTACTGGATGAATTGCCTTTTCTACACTATACAATTCTTAGTTTATACTGACATATGTAAGTAATTAATGGGTCAGGTGTTTATATCAAGACCGCAACCTTGATTATAATAGTTTGTTTAATGTTCAGATTTTGTTTATTAGTCTCCAAAGGTCAACTAGAAATTTATCTGGTCACTAGAAGTCAGATTTTGCCAGATCTTGAAAGTCGGATTAGGAGTAGATTTTCTGTTTAAGCTCTTTACTTCAAAATTGCAGTGGCCTAATGGGATTAATTTTAAATCATATACTTTCTGAGTGTTTCAATCATCTGTTGACTTAAAGGCTATTTGAATTCAGCTTTTATTATTTCAATACCAGTAATGCGTAGAAAAGAATGGTGCGTTCAGTTTTGTTATCCTTGTATGATCTTTCATTGTAGTTCGGAATACCCAAGATATATCGATACATAATTTATGCCGTGTCGTGCTACAGCTTCTTCTTGTCCAATATGCTTTGATGTTTGTCCATTAAATGCGCTGACGTTAGAGCCTAACTTTGGTTTAACGACTAGTAAGTCATTTTAACTATTTTCCATATTAGACCATTCGACATTGGGCTCAGTGGTACGTCAGCATCCACCATATTAACTGCGTCTAAAAGAGCTTTAAGTCTAGATCAAAAAGCGGAAAGAGATAGACACATGGCATCAACTAGATTTCGTTTAATAACCTTGACCTGTTTTACCCGGCGCGACGGCCGATGTAGTAGAAATTAATTATTTCTCGCACTCTTCATGGTTATACGTGGGCTCTAAAGGAAAACTAGATCGCCCATTCTGTGTGCGAATTTTTTCATTCATATTTGAGTTTCTTTTAGATAGCGTGCGTGCAAGGCTGACGAGCACTACCTGCTCAGGCGAAAGTGGCCAATGTTTCCTATATTGCGTCTAGCACGGTTGCTCACGTTACGCAACTACTCATCTTACTCTTGGTGTTAATGTGTAATTAAATCAAATGCGAGACTTCACACAGAACAGGATGACGATTTTAGTCAATATGATACGGAAAATGCCATTCGTCTATTAACGGACAAATTTAATTACCCAATATCAAACGGTATGAAAAAAAATTTGACCCTAAAATTTTCACTTTCTTAACCAATTAAAAATTACCTAGGAAGCTTTACTAAAGTTAGTACATTTTTACGGGCTTCAATTTGTTGACAACCCTTTGGTTAATTCGTGTTTTGGCATACTGGTCACTGAAACAACAGGTCTCATAAGAATACCGGACTTGTGCGTCTTCCATATAGCTTACATGCTATGTGTGTGATTTCTGTCAGGCTTCAGTTGTTTATGTTTGTCGTTTTTAATCCTTTTCTAATTAGGTAAGTGGGATAATTCGATGGAAACGACCCTATCAGATTTTTTCGTAGCATTAATTTTGGTGTCAATGACATACTGCAGACTATTCACCTTAGAAACATTCTCATCGCGAACCTTGACAACAAAACTGGAATCTTTGTCTGGTGAACAAAATAACACATTCACCGTATTCAGCCAAGTCTCTTCAAGATGCCATGTGTATTTTCCGATAAAATCATCCGTTGAATAGAATCATTTTTGTCGTTTCTTTGGGACATCTTTGTCTGTCATCAATGTTTGTTTTTAAATCAAGTACATGGTTGGAAACTGATTCCTACTCTACTTCTGTTACTATGTGTGCTTTACCAGCAATGAAAAAAATCATTTCTCACTTTGTAAATAAGTCAGTTTCTTATTCGACAAATTAATATCAAATTCGTTCAGATCTGACGGTTTATTAATAGTTACCTGCATAAATTCAAAACCAAGTTATAACAAAATTTTTATCATTTTATCTAATGAAATGAACAAAATTCATTCATAACGTCAGATAGACGATTATAGCGTGTTTGTATATGATTGAATTTTGAATCAGAATTTTATGCAAAGGAAAGTCCAAAGGGATTAAACCTTCGCTGTTATATGATAAGCTTTACACTTTAACCTTTTCTGCGATGGTATGCGGGATATGTTAGGTATTGCAACATTGTCTGCAAATATGCTGGATTCCTTTGCTAATTTACTTATCAGTTGCAACATTTTGTAGCATTTAAAGGAAATGTTTGTATGAAAATTAGTTTTCATATACAAGAAACATACATTCATAAATATTAATTTAATTGTTTTGGCGTATCTAGTAACAGCGTTTTCCGAGAGAACCAGGATAATATAACAAGTTCAGCATGAGAATAATCCTTTCGATTATTCTGATATTTGTAAATGCTTCTGGCCCTGTTTAGACTAATTTTATAAGTTACGCACCACCAAATACACACTTGCATATATATATATATATATATATATATATGTATTAGCTCTACGCAAAAAAATAATATGTAATTGCTATTAGGTACCGTAACACCTTTTACATAATTGCACATTTATTTTTATATAGCCAAGATAAATAAATTATTTTAATTTAATTCTATTCTTAAGAATATATATTTTTATATATACTCTATTGCTATATATATACATATATATATATATATATATATATATATATATATATATATAAATATAATGTAGTTCATTCACCTTTACGAGCAATTAAAGAAATATAGATGCTTCTTTTGACTATGAGTAGGTCAATCGTGTAAAAAACTAATAAACGTTTAATGGTGCAGTAGTGAATATTGCATAATTACCTGATTTTTGTTTTGGCTAACAGGTGATTGTTCCCATTTATTCTTTTCCTCTGAGAATATTCCGGATTCCTTTTTAGGTCCCTTTTGGGTCCCCGGATGCTCCTCTATTTCAGACTGTCCTTTCGTTTCAGTTTTCTGTTTGCTTCGCATGTTGTAAATTTATAAATACATTTTATTTTAGATAATTGTGAAGAAAGCTTCGAAGAATTATTTATTGTATCTGCCTTCCTTTTCTGTTCGTTTCGCATTTCGAAAATGTTTAAATGCACTTCAATTTAGATAATTTAGGAGACAGTGAGAAATAATGATTTATTATATCCTTTTCAATTGTCTATTCGTTTCGCATTTTTCAATTTTACAAATTGTCTTATTTGTAGATACTTGTGAAGAAAATAAGGAATTACTTCTAGCATCTGTTTCGATTTTCTGTTCCTCTTTCTTTTGAAAATTAAAAAAAAATTGGCTTATTTGCAGGCACTTGCGGAGAAAATGAGAAAATTATTTCTTGCATCCGTTTCAATACTTTTCTTTATCCAGAAAATTTATAAAAGTGCTTATTTAAAGATACTTGAATAGAAAATGAGAAAGAATTATTTCTAGTCTCCGATTCAATTTTTCCGTTCCTTTTGCCTTTCACGAATGTATAATTGGACTTAATTGTAGTTACTTGAGTTGAAAATGAGAAAAAATATTTTCTGTATCCGATAAAATTTCTTCTTTACCTTTTCCATAGGTAAGGTTACGATAGATTCTTATTTTAAATTAATTTAAAGTGATAATATCCATTTTGTAATATGGTAATATTCAGCGGTTTCTCTTTCTTGATTACAATATGGCTGAACACAATCATTCATTGTTAGTTAATTCTGTGTGAAACCTGTATTGATCCGAAAAGCAGCTAATTATTGATAAAATCTAAGTTTATTTTATCATCGCCAACTCAGCAGCATAACTTGGGCCTGCAAATATAAATCATTCTCAAATTTATTATCCATTATTTCTTGTTGGAGAAAGTCTAGATATGCAGCGCACATTCCCTAAGTAATCAATCATAATTTGTAAACTCATTTATTAAAAATTAGTCAGCTATTTTGTTCGAATAGTTTTAAACTTTACAGGACGACAAATTCTTTTCGTTATTGATAAATGTATTAAGTTTACTTTTCTCATAATCCAGGACGAAGTTACCTGTCAACAACGAACGTAATTGTTAGTCTCTTGATGAAGAAATTTCGAACACTTGTGGAAGAAGAAGAAGAAACTCTACTGCGAGAAAATATAATTGGAGCGTTACAGAAGCTTAGTTTGAGGTAAGTCTAGCTAAAGTAGCTCTTAAAAATGTGTTTAACCCAGTTTTTATTGGATCTGTTGTTAATTAAGAATATGATGAACAATATTTAAACACTTTTTTGTTTATTAATAACCTTATGTATGTTAACCAAAAGTTCAAAATTAAAAGCAGCAATAGAAATTGTGTTTATTATCTGTTCGAACGAGTGTTACGTTATTGTAAATTTCATGTGAACAAAATGAACTCTTCAATACGATATACGTTTGAAAAAAAGCAGCATTGCTTCTATCGTAACTTGGAATTTATTCATTTTCTATTTGCGGCACTGAATGGCATATGGTGCTCGTAAATAATTGACCTCGACGTGACTGAGTGCAATCAACTTGCTAGCGCAATTAAATTGATTAAACATTTAAATGATAATGTTTTGAACACCCTCGATGATGCTTTCAATTCGCTGGATTCCTTGCATATGAATTCACAGTTTGTAGATTATGGGCCGGCGGTTAAGTTATTTTCAATATTTTATCAGGCGAATTTCGGTGACTAATTAAACAGGTCGATGTTCAATAATAAAGCTTCTTTTAAATGCGACGCTTGTGTACTTCACTGTGCATCAATGAGCGTAAGATTACACGAATAAATGTATTAACCATTTATTAGCGTTAAACAGCTTCCACTTGCACTGCTGGCATGACGCGTCTCGATGTTATTTTTGCGCTATTGGCAGGGTTTTTTAAGACATTGTTATTGCCTTAGTTGTTTCTCAAAATTGTAACCTTTCTGGATAACAACTTGAATTTAATACGAAATGTCGTGATGGATTTAATAAACCTGTAAGTTATTAATATATATATATATATATATATATATATATATATATATATATATATATATATATATATATATATATATATAATTACAGTTGATATTCGTGGACTGGCTTTTGATTGAAGTTTCATGTTTAGCCTTCTTGTTCACTTCATTTATAGCCAAAAGGACTAATTCCTAAACTTTCATATTTTCTATCGCCTTCTGATGGTTTCAGCATGAATCTTACTACTTACACATTAATATATGCTTTTAATTACGTTAATTATCAGTTATAACTTGGGTCAGTTGCCATGTTTGTCTTTTACTGTTTTATGACCGAGACAACGTGTTTATCGTCCTGAACTTGCCCGATCTGTGTTAGGACTAAGACAGGGTGTATTCCAGGTGCTGTGTTTCTTTAATGTATATCGACGGCGGTTATCGGAGGCCTACTTCAGTTGACCCATCTCCACAAGTTTTTCCGAACAAACTAATGAAGCAAGCGCAATATTTCTTCTGTTCGTAGCATTTATACTGACTGATCTTTCACGTGTGTGTGTGTGTTTGTCATATACATAACTTTTATTTTCATCCAAATAAGTTAGACTAGAGTAGCTGAAATTGGATTCAACATTAGAATGCGTTAGACTATTTGTTTTATACACTCCATGTGAAATGACGTAACTGAGGTCACTCTCGCATTTTTGTCATAACCACATTCCATTATAAATGATAAATTAGAAATCCGAACAATCCACGAACGTATGAAATTTCATTCGAACCACATACTATGTTCTCGGACCTGGCTTGTTTATTAACAGTTGTTTTCATGTCATTAAATAGGCGCACGTCACACATTTTCATGTGTATTTGCATGCAAAGCTAAAAAGGATTCAGTAAAATGTAATTAATAAACATGTGCATCCACTTAAATAAAACTGCAGTCAATAGACATTAATTTACCATTTGCACGCGTCAGACTAATTATTTATTCTTATCGTTTGAAATGCTCTATTACAAGAATGATCTCAATAGGTAAGTTAATGTTCGTGACTGCAGACGACATTCCCGTCAAGTACAATGTATGCAAGACTATTACACATGAGAGTCGCATATCTTATTTTGCTTTCCATATATATGCAATGCGGTTCGATCCTCGCTAGTCAGTTTGCCATTGCACTGTAATGATGATCATGGAAGGTCGTAACGCGTCAGTGCGTTGAGATTGGCGTAAGTTTCTCTATGTTGTTCGACGACTGGTTAAATGAAATGTGATTAGTGTTTACTTCAAGCTCGCAAACTTGATTTAAACAATTATGAACTTTGTTGTAGTAAAAAGACGTCCGAGTAAGTGATTAAAATGTTCATTAAAATTAAATGCTTTATTAAGACGTGTAGCAAAATAAAATTCCGACAAGAAAATTAAAATTTAACTTACCCATTAAAAATATTACAAATTAATAGTAAAAATAAAATTATAGTATTAAGAAGAAATTTAATAGAATAGTACTGCGAATAAATGATTAAACAGGAGCAAATTTATAAGCCAACTAATCAGCAAATCGTGCGTACCTAATTAGAAATATATATATATATATATATATATATATATATATATATATATATATATATATATATATATATATATATATATATATATATATATAGCTTCATTAGGGTTCTAAACTTAATTTTTGCTCTTTAAAAAAACAATTTAATTGCGTTCTTGAAGATTAGTTTGGAAAAAATATTTTTGTAAGAATTTTGTTCATTAATACGTGCTTGCGTAAATTTTTTATATAGTATTTTATAAATATATACTTCTGAACGATTAAGGCAAAAAGGGAAATGAGACATTTTTTCTAACTGACAGTGTCATTTTGCTCATGGAAGAAGTAATGTAAATTATATGAATCCAAAGCCGACTTGCTACTAATATTCGTGAACCTCGATGTGTTATCGTGGTGTATGTACAATGGAATGAATAATTTATCAATCAAAGATTTTGACACATTACCGTGAGAAATTTTACTTGCGAAGAATAGCCTTATCTGACTTGGACATTTAGTTTTTCTTGCAGAGTGGGCTACGTAAAAATTCTTTGCGCGACCGTTTATTTACTTTATATGAGCGTGTTTTCAACTTCAGATTATAAAGAATTTTCTGCATCAATTTGCAAAAAGCCTTATTTTATTTACATGACAAACATTATTAATTGAAAATTCGCTATGAATACGGGCTATTACATAATTCATAGTGTAACTCCCATGGGGAAAAATAGAATAATAATTTGTCAACACAAGAAATAACATTTATTCTCTATATCTAACGCGCATTAAATTAAAATATTGCAGCTTAATTTAAGCAAATAGATTAACATGTTTGTTCATTAATCTTGAATTGGAGTTTATAAATGAAAGTGATTGGACATTTCATGTGTTCTTATTTAATTATCTGTCTTGTTCGATTTTTGAAAAAAGTCCATATGATAATTATTTAAAACATGATATAATAATGAGAAAAACCAGCTTTATATCCGAAAATGGTCCTTTTTATTTTCTCATGAAAAAGTTCAATGATTAATAGAAATATTGTTTATCGGCTAGTACGTCGGAACTTAGCTATTTGAAAGATTTACACGAAGTTATAATAACAAAATTAGATTTCATTCATTAAATAAGAAAATGTTATTGTTCAGTGATTTTTGGTCACATTAAGTGAAACGCGTTTTCTACAATTCAGTTCGTTTTCGCTTCCAACGACTTGTCTAATATTGTCTAGCTCTCGTTTCAACCAAGCTATTTATTTTAAACAAATTAAAAAAAGATAGAAAATACAGCTAACGAAAAGAAACTTCAGTTAAAGTTACTCAGTATTATCCACAAAGGCGCAAAATTATCACGTTCGTTTTCTCGCGGAAAATATAATGTCCAATATAATCATCCCATTTCCCTTACTGTTTTATAAAATGTAATTCCTTTTAAACAATTAATAAGCTGTTTGAAGTATTGCTATTTGGCTTCGTTTTTTCCACATGCTGTCATTGACAGATGTGGCCGTTTCAGTGATATATGGATGAAGCTCGGACGATAAATTACTTCACCGACGGCTCCATGCGTATTTTACCCCAATATCTACAGGGCAACAGGCAGCATATTGGCCTTTACACAACAGCCCAAAATACGCGCATTTTGAAGCACAACAATGAGAAATCTCATTAACTGCATGAAGTCCTTCCAGTTCATTTTCGTGATTCGGATTCCTTACTGCATAAATTCTGGAAAACTTAATTAGGTGTAGTTTCCAAATAGGGATGGAATAATTGTTTCATGGACGAATTTTATGTGCTTTTATATGAAAAATTTAAGATTTACCGTGAATATATATATATATATATTACACTGTATATTTATTATTAGAAATAAAAACACATTTAATTACAAATTGGATAATGGCCGTTTATTTCGAGAGTCATAAACATCACTTTACAATTTTTCATTTATATACATCCTTAGTTTTCATTTGATTATATGGATGTACAACTAATTTTTACTTCTATATCTTGTTTGGTCCGATTTGCAAATATGTATATAATCCATTGCTACTTTAACAATCAAGCGTATTGAGAAGTAGACCCTCCAATTCTCCCACAGGTTGTGACTAAATATATGGTATGTTTTGGCGCAGTGTCATCTCCAACAAACATGCCGTCGATAAACACTAGACGCATATATATATATATATATATATATATATATATATATAGAAATAGTTGTAGTTCTCAATTTTGTTAATCTTTACATACGTTGCTATATCAACACTAATTTGTTACTAGGTGCGCAACACATAATAAACAATTGGATATACATATATAAATATATATATATATATATATATACATATGTTGGTTTGCAGTCAATATCAAGAATCCAACTGTTAGTTGAATGATGTCATGCTTACCGCGAAATGTAATAACTGATATCGATCAAGGCCAGACTGTGGGATTTTGCTGGAGTATCAGGTGTTCATAAATAATTGCTATTCGCAATTTTGGTGAATTTTAACAGACATTGAAATGCAATGTGTTGGTACCATGTACCAAATCACCACGTATAAAAGATGAATGTATTCATGCTAGCTCAGAGCAACAAAACGTACACGGAATCATATGATAATAAATGCGTTTTCCTTAGGATATTGTATGAAGTTGACGTCACTACGAATCATATTGCTAAATATTCGCGATTCTTTACGTTATTCAATTTGTATCTAAACACAAAGCAGTTATGTTCTGCAACGTAGGTCTCTCACCAGATGACATCTTGATACGTTACCAATTGACTTGATGGATGGTATCTGTACCATATACTTGCTCTTTCGTTCCGTGTGTGCTTCAATCTACAAGTAGAGTTGCGTAGTTGCCGTACATGGTCGTGTTAATTATTTTACTTTTTCAAAATTAAGTGCTTTATAATTTTTCCTGTATTCGCTTCTGTTATAAGTTGTTATTGCGGGTAGATATGTAGTTATCTTCTTTTATGAAATATTGTATTTATCGTTCAATTTTTCGACTAGCTTGATTTCAATCAAACCATTGATAAAAATTCCATTTTTTTCTGATTTCATTATTAAAAAAGTATTTCTAAGCTAAATCCTTAATTTAATATATGTAGATCGTAAGCATTTTACTGTTACTGCTTTAGGTTTATGTAAATTATGTGTGCCACGAAATGGGATGCCACTTTATAATGCGATACCTCTCTTTTTACAGAAAAGAAGTCTAGTTTGATTTTTACTATTTTTATATCAATGTGTAGGGCCATTTCGTAGATGATCATTATGATCGGGAGATCTTGCAACTCTTTTCTCACTTAGTATTATTTTATCCAGATGAACTACTGTTAAGCAAATCTTGATAAGTTGTTTGAAAAAATGTTTTATTTAAATGCAGTCTATGGAATTAGAATTCTCTCGAAACCCATTTTTAAACAGTCTCCATTCGCGGCAAATATACGGCAAATTGCACATTACAAAGCGTTTCAATCTTTATTCACCAACACCAAAATATGAGGGTAACTAAATAAAGTGCTTCGTATTCACATTAGCGCATAGTTAAGAATAGCGGAAATGCGAATTTTACCATTTGTTCTCCATTAGACAATTCCTCTGCAATCACGTTTGTAACCGATGTTGCATTTTTCGCTAATTACTTATGAGTCCTACAATTTAGCAATCAGTAATTGCGCTGGTGGTGATAGAAATAAAAAGAGCCTTTTCTGACCTGAAATAACCATCAATGTGGTATTTATATAATAAAAACTAACATTGGTTATGCGAGCGGTGATAAGAATTACATTCTAATCAAGGTAAGATCTTGATATAAAAACCTGACCCATTATGCACATATATTTGTCAGTAGAAACTAAGTATTGTATAGTGTGGATAGGGCAATTCATCCAGTAGACCGGCTCTGTCACAATAAGTACGAAACTGGTCTACTGGATGAATTATCTTTTCCACACTATACAATAATGACATCCCATTTCAGGTGAAGCCTCGAGTTTAGTCTAACTGCGCAGTAACTTTTACTGTTAAATGTGTAATGACGGAATAAGAACAAGCAGGCCAGACGCGAAAGGCAAGTTTCGGCATGATTATTGAGTCGTTACTTGATACGAACACTATGGTAGCGGAATATGTACATAGTACCACCAGTATGGCTTCCGAGTCGGCAACACCTAATACACAGTTGGATATATATATATATTAGTTCACCGCAGCATACAGTATCTGAAATCTTGAAATTTTTAGGTCGATTATTATGTAAAAGATTGTGTTGAGGAAGCTCAAATTACGAATGATAGAAATGGAATTCCGCGTAAAAAGTTATGAGATTTCACGAATCTTATAATCTAATTTATCGTATTTGCTGTCTTCTTTGACATCTTAACACTTTTTTTTAATGATACACTGTTTTTTCCGTGGGATCATTGTTTTTGCCGCAGATTATTGCTGTTAGGCATACGGCTAAAGAATGAAAATCAGCATTAATTATTAAGCTTTGTCAAGTTTAATTTTGGTCTTCACGAATAACATTGAATCTTGGCACTCACATATGACTTATCAAGCTTTAATATGGCACATCATCACCTTTCCTCGAAGTAATGCACTTAATTGACGCGAAACTCGCCTTTTTCGTCATTGCTTTTATGCGTCGTATGGTATCCTCTTTATTTTAAAATAACGTAAACCAACTTTCTAACTTCTTAATCGTAAGGTCCTAAAGTAGTAGTTCTTGAAAATGAAGCTTGACATCTGGTGACTTCCTTTCGAAAAATTTCTTGAACAGAGAGTAAGTCAAAATAAGTTACTTTAAGTGACAAAATATAGCACTACCCAGTTTTCAGCCTTTTACACAAATTATTTGTTTCCAAATACGCCAAAAAATGGCAGAAATGTGTTTTACTCAGAAATTTTGTTGAAAGAAAATTAGTTGCTCTGCATTTAACCTTGTCTCTACAGATCATCAATGCAGACGTGCATGATTCGTGCAGATCTAATTGAATGGCTATTTTATCTGTTGGAGAATTGCGATAATCTGTCTGACTATACTTTGGAGTACGCCGTTGCATTAGTTATGAACCTGTGTCTTCGATCTACAGGTTAGTAGAATATTTTTTAAAACAGCACTTTTTAATGTTTTATGTGCCGATCTTAGATTTTGAAAAAATTGTACTTCACTTATTAAATTCACATATGTATTAATCTATATATCTCATTCGTCACAATATCAGCAGGTTGCAAAAATTAACAATTTAACTTTATATGTAGAGATTTCGGCCGCCATGTGGCTAATAATATGATAATTACTTAAAATGAAGATTTTGGCTGCGCCAAATTTAAGGCCGTGAAAACCAGCCAGACATATTTTGTGCGCATGAAAGCCAGAGATCTGGCCAAGCAGAAGAGAGGAATTTAGATAATTATACGAACATTGGTTGCGCTGGTGGTGATAAAAATCATTTAAATCAAGGTTGGTGTCCTGATGTAAACACCAGTTCCATTATTTGCTTCCGTTTATCAGTTTGAAATAAATATTGTCTAATGTTGAAAGGACAGTTCATCCAGTAGGTCGGTTTCGTTCTTATTGGGAGCTCCTTACGTGCTGTCCAGAATTTGCGGCTGACAGAGCTCGAAGCCTGGCATGTCTCCTTCGGAATCTGTCACTCTAACCACTGAGCAACTCTGAAAATTTGTATCCTGAGCAGGATGACTTTGTGGTTAGAGCAACAGACTCCGAGGTAGATGTGCCTGGGTCCGAGTTCTTTCTGCGGAAAATTCTGGACAGTACACGAAGAGTTTCCAAAATTGGCGAAATCAGTCTACTGGATGAATTGTCTTATCTATGTTATGTTATGCTTCGTTTATTTTGTTAAATGTACGTAAATTATGTGATCGGTGTTTACATCAAGTTCGAAACTGTGATTTAAATAAAAGGACAGAGTTGCTGCAGATTCTTTATTTGCGGTTTTATACCGTGTGTATGCTAAACGTCTGATGAAAAAGTGTTTAACGTTAATGGACTTTCTTTTAAAACGACATCTTCAATTTTATTTAGTAAAATTTAATATGGTGAGCATTTCATTGGTTTCCAAGAATTATATAGCTTAAGTGAATTTGTTCAACTAATTATCTTAGATGTATATAAGGAGTAGCTTTTTAATTTGATACACCAAAATCTGGTTTCTGCCATTACAAGTAAATAAACACGGCATTATGCTAAAGAAAATTAGACGACTTTTAATTGCATTTAACCTTTCTTTTAACTATTCAGATCTATAAAATAACAGGGTACTTTCACTGAAGTTGAATTGTTTTATGTGCCTAAATAATATATATATATATATATATATATATATATATATATATATATAAGTATAATTGTATTGTCTATATATATGTGTGTGGCGAAAGCTCCAAAAAGCTATTGTTCGTGACTGAATAGAAATTGTGCAGTCGACCTTTCCGGGAACGTACAGAGTATGCAATGCTACTAGAGGTGAGAGCCGCATATCTAATTTTGATTTCCATATATATGCAATGCGATTTGATCCTCGCTAGTCAGTGTGCCGTCACCTCTGATGATGATCATGGAAAGGTCGTAACGTGTCCGGCAGTGCGTGACTGAGATTGGCGTAAGTTTCTCTATGTTGTTCAAGACTGGTTAAATGAAATGTGATTAGTGTTCACTTTAAGCTCACAAACTAGTTTAAAGAATTGTTTTACCACCGCGCAATAAATTATTGTTTAATTGTATTGTCTATATATATGTGTGTGGCGAAAGCTCCAAAAAGCTATTGTTCGTGACTGAATAGAAATTGTGCAGTCGACCTTTCCGGGAACGTACAGAGTATGCAAGGCTACTAGAGGTGAGAGCCGCATATCTAATTTTGATTTCCATATATATGCAATGCGATTTGATCCTCGCTAGTCAGTGTGCCGTCGTACTCTGATGATGATCATGAAAGGTTGAAACACGTCAGTGAGTTACGCCTGGCGGTAGTTTTGTTATATTTTTCGACGTCTGGTTGAATACAATGGGATTGGTGCTTACTTCAAACTCGCAAACTTGATTTAAAGAATCGTTACCACCACCCACGCAATCAATTATTTTTTAATTGTATTGTCTACATATTTATGTGTGTGGCGAAAGCTACAAGTGCTGTTCAATTAATGTGGCTACATCTCCACGACGTCTGCTATTAATCGGCGGAAATAGGTAGCGTGGTTTCTGTTATATAATGTCAGATTGGGGATTCTTATTCGGAGTTTTATGTTTAAAGCTATGCCAAAGAGACTCCAAATAAAGGAAAGGCCAACCAAGAACCTTTGGTTAGTATAAAACTGAACATTATGTGTAGTGTGTGACAGGTAGGCTCAATGGTTAGAGCATGTGATTCAAATACAGACGTACCCCGGTAGGAGCCCTATTCGCGGCGAATTCTGGTCAGTACGCCAAGAGTTCCTATCAAGATTAACAAATTAGTTCAGTTGTGACCAGAAGGATAAACCAAAGGCAGCATGAACGGAAAGTATAATCTCATGCACATTCGTTTCGTGCTTACTGGCGACTCATCAGTAGGAGCCGGTATTACGCCCTTTAACCACTATATATTCGGTAGAAGAATGTGGAATAATAGGACGGTACAATCTCCTAGACGAATGTGTAAACCTGTAATAGTGAAGCTAACATAATCTGAAGTCAACGACAATACGACTTCAATGCTAACTCACACTATATAATATATATACCGAGTCTGTAAAGGATACTAACACTATGGCCATTGTGTTAGTAACTGATACCTTTTTTGAAATCGATGAGTACCGGATACTAACACTATGGTTTCCGAGTCGGTACATGATACCAACCTGATGGATATAAATTTATGCTAAGTTCACCCAAATTGAGAATTACAACAATTTCCGAACACCTGTTACTCAGTTAAACCATACACTCTGGCCTTCATCGATATCAGTTAGGTCAAAAATTGTCTACTTGATGAATTGCTTTATCTACACTATACAATACTTAGTTTTATACTCAAAAATGTATGTTCATAATGGGTCAAGTGTTTACAGTAAGTTCGTAAATTTGATTAAAGTAAATGATTTCACCGCCCGCACGTTTACATTTATAATTGTTTTTAATGTTTATAAAGTTCAAAATGCGTAAATCACTGAAAATATACTTGCGAATACTTACTATAATGAAATGTGTTTCTACAACTTTCTTCATTTGTATGTTGTAGCTAATTTGCAAGATAAATGTGTCTTCTCTGCTTCTTTTGCTGGAGTTAAAGTTTTATTATTTTTTTCTAGAGTGAGATAAGAAATAATGTCTTGGAATGTCTGGAATAATGATAGCAACGAGAGAAGACGGAGAGAGGTATGTATACAGAGTGAGTGATCTATAAAAGAATGATAGAGATAGAGAAGTGAATGAGAGAAAGAGGTGGGAAGCGGGGAGACAAAAGGGTGAGTGAGAGAGGTAGAAAGAGAATGAGAGGGAAAGTGTGATAAAAAGGTTTAAGAGAGTGACAAGACAGCAAAAGAAAGAGAGAGATGGAGAGACATAAAGAGAGAAAGAGAGACAGGAAAAGAGAGATAATGTAAGTGAAATAAAGTGGGAGTGTGAGGGAGATAAGTGAGTGAGTGTAAGAAAAATTTGGAGTAAACGAGACGGAGATGGAGTGAGAGAAATTAAAAGCGGAATTAGTGAGAGAAAGAGATAAAGATAACGAGAGAGAATGTAAGATAGTATGTGTGTGAGAGAGAGAGAGAACTAGAGAGGGAATAAGAGAAAAAAATTGCGTAAGACAGATAGTCATCGAAATAGATATCGAAATATTTGCACTACACAGATATGACCGAAGTTTTGACGCAAAGTGCAAAGCCTTTGCTTGAAGGATGTGAACTTTTTCGCTTTAGTCAAACTATTTGCCAGTGAGGCCAATACACAAAAGCTTATTGTTTGACTGGTCATGGCATCTGTAAATTTATGGACTGACGTCTGGTCAAAATGAATTCCGAACTGGGCATATTTGTACGACGAAATTAAATGCACCCAGGCAAGTTACATTACATATGAAGTTGAAGGAACGTTTTTACTCCCATGTGTGCGTTTGTTCTTGGACTTTGTACTTATATTTGCATGCTTTCAATAATATTTACAAAAAATGTTAGAAATGATTTATCTGTGTGTGTATATAACGAATATGACGTTGTATGTGTTTAGGTATGTATGTATGTATGTATGTATGTATGTATGTCTGTATGTATGTATGTATGTATGTATGTATGTATGTATGTATGTATGTATGTATGTATGTATGTATGTATGTATGTATGTATGTATGTATGTATGTATGTATGTATGTATGTATGTATGTATGTATGTATGTATGTATGTATGTATGTATGTATGTATGTATGTATGTATGTATGTATGTATGTATGTATGTATGTATGTATGTATGTATGTATGTATGTATGTATGTATGTATGTATGTATGTATGTATGTATGTATGTATGTATGCATGTATGTATGTATGTGTGTATGTATGTATGTATGTATGTATGTATATATGTATGTATGTATATATTCACATAAGTATGTAGGCCTGCATGTATGCTATGTATGTCTATATGTATATATGTATACAGGTATGTATTTATATGTGTATGTACGTATATACTTATGTATGCATGTATGACTGCATGTCTGTATGTATGTATGTATGCAGTTATGCATGTATGTCTGTATGTATGTATGTATGTATGCATGCATGTATGCATGTCTACCTGTCTGTCTCTAATCCTGCGTGTATGTGTAAATATATATATATATATATATATATATATATATATATATATATATATGTGCATGTATAAATGTTTTTTTTTACATTTATGTATTTATTTATGTAGGTGTGTATGATTGTATGTATGTATATAAGCTTATGCAAGGTGTGTTTCATGCATGTATGCATGCATGTATGTATATATATATATATATATATATATATATATTCACGTGTATTCATGTATGTAGGGTTTGCGTATTTATGCATGTGGGATATGTACAAATTTGAGCAATTATTTAGGTGTACATAATTTTTTGTGTGTGTTTTGTGTAATTCTATGCAAAACATTTATGAAAGCACATTTGGTTGTTTGGACGGTTGATACATATATATATATATATATATATATATATATATATATATATATATATATATATTATGGCATAGTTTGATTTAGTAAATTGAAAAATCTTCCTCATATTATATGACATATGAAATTGTTTTTACTGCAAGATAGCATTGAATGGGCTCCAATTTTTGGATAAGTTTTAAATTAGCAGTAACACTTTTTTGAAAACGCATTATGTATCTAATGCAATGTACTATCGCAGAGCCGATGAACTGGAAAACCCGAATTTTATTTTTTTAAGTCAAGTTTGCGAGCTTGAAGTAAACACCAACCCCATTGTATTCCAACAATCGTCGAACAACATAACAAAACTACTGACGACTGGTTAAATACAATGGGGTTGGTGTTTTAGTTCAAGCTCGTAAACTTGATTTAAAGAATTGTTACCATCACCCGCACAATCAATTATTGTTAAATTGTATTAACCTAAATTTTGTTTCTAGTCTAATTGAATACTGACAAAAGGTGATTTCTGATTAATCTGTCATCGATTGAACATTTGGTGATAACAATTACTTGTTTAAAAAAAATTTACAGATTTCTAATCAATAATGTTCCTACAGTTTCAGCCAACTGCACTATATTATTGCGAAATTTAGTCTGGTCTAACTTATCAACGCATTTCGTCCGCTCACAGTCAAGATACGAGCCCGACGGCTAGCCGAATAACGAAAGCAAAGCCGTCATTTCTATTTTATGTACTTTAAAACTATTGGATTCTTGCTCGTGTTTATTAGTTGTTTAAAAGTAGGATAACTGATTTGTAAATTATGAGAAATTTATTTAAATAGAAACTGCATTTTATGGTTTCAACAAAAGTTTTTACTTCAATTAATCTTCAAAAATTTCCTGTGTTATATAAATAATGATTGTTTTTAAGAAAATTTTTAAAGATCTGGTATGATTTTAAAACCAAACCAGCTAGAGCTTGTTACCATTGTAGCATAGTCTATCCTGGCACGCAGTATTTTTCGAAAACATTTTATTGGTTTCAATTGCTATGTGTGGACTTCCAAGGAAAAAATCTTTTTCATTTAAAAGCTGTTCGTTAAGTCACTTTGTTAGCCGATCAAACACTGAAAACTGAATTTTAAAATAATTTCTGTAGCTGTTCATTGTACAGATTGAAAAAATTCAAAGCTATTTTATGGTAAATGATTTTGCGATCGTGAATCTAAAGTTTGGAATACATAAATAATGCTTACTCAAAATGAACCAATGCGAAATTAAATAATTTTTTTACACATTGCAAAAGAAATTTTTTATTGAACTTTTTAGAAAATGAAATTTGTGGTTTTCGTAGACATGATGACAGCCATTATTTAAATCATGTTATCGAGATTGAAGTAAACATCAATCCCATTTTATTTAACCAGTCGTCGAACAACATAACAAAACTACCGCCAGTCACACGTATTAACGCATTTCGACCTTCAGTGATCATCATAATACGTCGGCAAGCTGACTATCGAGGATTGAACCACAATGCATATATATATGAAAAGCAAAATAATATATGTAACTTTCACTTCTAGTAGCATCACATACATTAAACATGACTGGAAATGTTGACCGCACAAATTCCATGCTGTCCTGAACATTAACGTCTGCAGATATTGCCACATATTTTTAAGTTATACAATTAAACAATCATTGATTGCGCGAGTGATGATCGCAGAAGGTCAAAACACCTGGGTACCTGAGACAGCCCATAGCTTTGCTATGTTGTGAGTCTGGTTAAATATAATGGGATTGATTTTTTTTAAGCTCGGAAACTTGATTTAAAGAACTGTTATCACCAACCGCGCGATTGATTATTATTTAATAGTAAAAACTAGCCTATACTGACTTGTTCCAACCTTCAATGCTCATTAACTGCATTCGACGGCCAATTTACTAACGAGGCCCAAAATGCAATTCACCCATACTGGTCTCGCATACACTAGATTCGAAATGTCGACGGCGCAATTTCAATTAGGTCGAGAACATGAATTTTCTGCAGCTTCGCCACATTTATATAAGTTGTACAAATAAACAATCACTGATTGTGCGGATGGGGATAATTATTCTTTAAATCCAGTTTGTGTACCTGAGATAAACGCCAATTCATAGTATCTAACAGGGCACACAACAAAACAATGGGATGTTTATATATCTCAAGTTCGTCAATTTCATTAATAGATTATTTCATCGGATACTCGCACAATCAATGACTGTTTAACTTTAAAATTTTTATGCATGTTACAAAAGCTGCAGATATGTTATATCTGTGATTGCACAAAAATGGTACAGCTGAATTTCCAGTCAATTACAATGTGTACCAGCCTGCGAGGAGTGAGAGCCGCATGTCTGATTTTCTATATCTTATATATGAATTGGGGCTTGATCCTCGCTAATCAGTTTGTTATCGTGCCCCAATGATAATCATAGACGTTCGAAACGCACCGGCACGTGTGATTGATGCAGGTTAACCTATGTTGAGTCAATAGCTATATATAATGGGATTGGTTCTATCTCAGGCTGGAAAGCGTGATTTAAATAACTGTTGTCACCGCTCGCGCAATCAAGTATTTCTTAATAGCCAACAAGCATCTTTTGACATGAAGACTTTTTCTACATTATTCAGAGTAGGAGGTGAAAAAAACTGATAGAAAGTTTCAAAATTGCAACAAACTATGCTTTTCGTAGCTTATTTATCTGAAACTCCGATTTCTAAAATTCGTGCTGCTGCAATTTTTCCTACATTTTGTGCACTTTTTAAATGGACATTAGTCAAGTTGTTGGCAAACAGGCATACGCATTTCAAAGGAATATTTTTAAGTTCGACGGTGCATTTTGGCTACTATCTTTAGGCGATTGACCTTATCAAAAACTGACTGTTGATAGTACCATTCCTATGCGCAAATATGTAATGAAGTTTCTTTCAGATACAAAAAACGTCACTATCTCATTTTCCTCGTAAATATCCTAAAAGGATCCGTTATATATATATATATATATATATATATATATATATATATATATATATATATATATATATATATATATATACGATAGGATAAGCAGGCAGAAAATTGAAACAGAAAGAGAGTGCGAATTAGATAATCGACCAGTCGTCTATGTACGTAAATTCAGGTTAAGACTCAATAGGCTTGTAGTTATCATGCAAAAATCTTAAAGTGAAAAAGAATTGCAATTTAAAAGATTATGCGAAACCAAATTGTGAATGTAAGTCCTGATTTGCGCAAAATATTATTGAACATTTTTTTGCAGAATTACCTATGGAATAATTCGTTCTGCTGAAATCTGCACCTGTGATGTCATTGCCCTCCTGATGATAATGGTTGCATATTTTTCTGCCTTCTTTACTATGATAAGATCCTATAAACACTCTGCAAAAATTTGTCTACTCGTGTTTAGAATGTATTGTTTAGTCAGCGTGCTAGGTTATTTTGCATTTAGTACCAGTTTAACCAACGCAATCATGCTAAAATTTGAGCTGTTTGCAAACTGGATCACCAGTTCGGCTTGGCGTAGAGCATTTGCAGTTATTGTAGAAGGGCTATCCGAAATTTTCTTCGTTTTTGTGTGTGTTGTTAAATTTTCTTTATGATGGATATCCTCTTTCTGTAAATAACTTTCTTCCAGACACTGAAGCCGAATAAAACTGCGAGAAACGTTTGTTTCTTCTGTCAGCTTATACTATTTTATAACTCAACAGCACAAATCAATACTAATAAAACTTTATTCAAAGCTTAATAACGTAAGTATTAATAAGTTTATGTTGATTAAATGGACTCTACCAATTAAGTGTGATATTAAATAAACTTGAAAGTAAAACTTTAAATGTTTATGTTATCAATTATTTAATGTAAAATTAAACAGGCAAGAGACGTTGTGTCCCGATTGCCGGTCGTGTTCTGAAGACTTTGACTGATCTTCTCAGCCACGAAAACAGCGTTATTTTGCCTTATGTCAATGGAACTTTGTATTCGATTTTGGCACTGCCAAAAATATGCAAAGTTGCTGTAGCTATGGTACGCGATTTGTTGTGTTTATTCTTCATGCGAAATACAAATAAGGATGTAATAAAGTATAATTTCATTATTTTAGTGTGAATACACATATATTTACGTCATTATGCCATTTATGTATGTATGCATGCATACATGTATTTATATATGTATGTATGTATGTATGTATGCCTGTATGTATGTCTATATGTATGTATGTTTGCATGTATGTATGTATGTATGTATATATGTACGTATGTATGTATGTATGTATGAATTTATTTTGGATGTATGTATGTATGCATGTATGCATGTATGTATGTATGTATGTATGTATGTTTGCATGTATGTATGTATGTATGTGTGTGTATGTATGTATGTATGTGTGTATGTATGTATGCATGTATGTATGCATGTATGTATGTATGTATGTATGTATGTATGCATGCTTGTATGTATTTATGTATATATGTATGTATGTATGTATGTTGTATGTATGATTGTATGTAAATAAGTACGTTTGCATGTATTCATGTATTTATGCATATATTTTTTTTTGTATTTATGTCCATGTGTACATGGGTACGTTGATAAGTATGTATGTATTTTGCACGAAATAAGAATTTATAAATGTATGTATGTCTGTGTTTATGCATGTATGTTTGCATTTATGTTTTTATTTATGTATGTAAGTATCTAATTATTAATTTATGTTTGTATGTATGCATGTATGTATGCATTTATATATTTATGTATGTATTTATGTATGTATGTATGTATGTCTGTTTGTGTGTAAGTATGTATGAATGTGTATATGTATGTATGTATATATGTATGTATGTATGTATGAATTTATGTATATATGTGTAAATGCATGCGTAAATTTCTGAATACTTATATGTTGGTATGTTTGTATGTATCTGCGAGGATTCTGTGAGTTTTTGGGCAATCGTAGACCTGTATGCAACATTTGAATTGAAACAGGTGCTTAATTGCATTTAAATTTTTCTCTGGTTATTAACTCTCATTTCAAACGCTATACATAAATTACTTGACTTCAAAGCAACATATATATATATATATATATATATATATATATATATATATATATATATAAATATTCATTGTACCCTTCCTGTGTGCAAAAACAAAAAAACTTTTAATCAAATATAAGAAATATTTCTTTCGCATTTTCTTCTCAAATATCTACTAATGAACATATCTTTATATAAAAATTGGAAAGCAAAACAAGATAGAAATATTGAACATAGAGAGAGTGTGAAAAATAGAAACCAATCAAATTGCGTGCGTCACATCCAGTTCAAGCTCAATGCTTGTACGTGCTTCTTCTGCATACATAAATCCGGCTGCAATTTATTTATCCATAAGGCTTTGTATGTGGCTAGCTCCCTTTTGTTTTTGCATTTAGTAATTTCTTTGAATGCTACGTCTGGAGAACATACGTGCGTTGTTTCGATGATGTGTTGCGCAATAGCAGACGTGTATCCACCATTTGATTTAAAACAGGCGTTCAAGTTGCAATGTTCTCTCATTCGAGTAATTAACCGTCTGGTCGATCGGCCTACGTAAGTTGATCGACAACTTGCGCATGTATATTGGTAAATAATATTTGATATCGACATTAACGGCTGTTTCTCTTTGATTGCTGGTAAAGGCAAGTGTGTTACCCTAAATAACACTCTTAGTTTGGCTGCATTAAATGTGCGTGTTAATGCTGCTTCAACTTTCTTTTGTGCCATTCGGGAAACTGCATCCCCCTTAAATGGGATGTTTAGGTAGACTGTTTTCTTTTCTGGCCCATAATACGTCTGTTTCTGTTTAATTCCCCTTTTAATAATTGATTCAATTAATTGTCTGGGATAGCCATTAGACATTAAATCGTTAATTGCTTTATTATATTCATTTTCTTTAGAATCTTGACTAACCAACCTGTCAATTCTTGAAAAGCAACCACGAACTGTTGATAATTTATATTGAAATGGTACAAAACTGCTGTAATGCAAATACTGTGCAGACCATGTTGGTTTATGGTAAATTGTTCTGTTTAATTTACCATTAGTTTCTTTCTTTAATAGTACATCTAGGAAAGGCAGACAGTCATCTTTCTCGTGCTCTGACGTGAAGCCGATATTATTTTGTGCTTTATTGAAACTTTATTTTATTTTTCTTCGTAACATCTGGCAAAAACATTATAAATCTCATTCTTGCAAAAAATTAGCTCATCCGACAGACAAGATACACACACGATTCTTGCACGCAACATTGCTTCGTCTTCGTTTAACTGTCCATTTCTGCAATACTCGAACTTTGCGGGAAATCTTTGTTTGATCTGTAATTTAGACTTCAACAAACAGCGCATCGAATCTCCTGTAAACAATAATTGCTTAATACATAAATAATTATGTTTTTCCACAACGACGTTCCTTTCGCTCTGCATTTTAACGTCATCAGTTCGCCAAGATTTTAAAAGTTTCTTTTAAAATTCAAATCTTAGTCAAATTCATAGTATTTTGGCAAATGCCAAGAAAGAAATTTGAGCAGATACAAAAACCCAATTTTTTCTCAGTTTCTTCTATCGTCTTTACAAATGAGTATATGCATACTCTGATGCTATTGTCAGATATTTTGAATAAAGAAATAAAATGATACTAGATAAATTACAAATTGATGTAAAACCTGGAATTCTAGGTGGTTTAATTTTGACAAACTTTTATGAAACTGTGCTTAACCTATCACAAATTAGAATCGATCATCTAATAGTGGAAGCACAATTGATGGGAGAAAATTATGGAATGCTACTGATGAGTCGCGCGTAAGCACAAAACACATGCGTAAACGAAATTATATCTTTCGTTCATGCTGACATTTCTATATCATTCTGATCTTATTTGAAATAATTTTTTACTAGGTGTGCAGCACCTAGTGGTTAGAGCACAAGATTCCGAGCCCTGACCACCGCAAATTCTGGCCAGTATAGGATGAATTCCCAATAAGGACGAAACCAGTCTACTGGTGGAATTACCTCTTCTACACTATACAATTCTTAGTTTATACCGACATATGTAAGTAATTAATGGGTCAAGATCGCAACCTTGAATATAATAATGTGTGGACTAAGCAAATTAAAAGAAATTTTCTGTGAGACGAATGCTATCAATAATCAATTCACCGTTTCAGGCATTGACTAAATGGTTAGTTCGTGTACTGTAATTTTTGTGAAATATACTAGTTTATTGTGTGGCTTTCGATTCATTTGAGTTTACTAAAAATAATTATAATGTAACTGTTAAAACAGCATTACAGTGTTTTTTGAAGTGATCTCTTTGTTAAAAAATGCCCCAAATTATACTAAATAAACGAAATATTAATTCGTTAGAAATTAAAATATGTACAATTTCGTTTAAATGGAAATACTCAAAATGATATTGGTGAGGTAATTTTGTATTAGGTGTTGCGCAGCTAGTAACAAATTAGGTCAAATATGACTAGATGGATAGACCAAAAATAGCATAAACTGAACGTATAATCTCGTGCACATTCGTTTCGTGCTTACTGGCGACTCATCATTAGGAGCCGGTATTACGTCTTTTACCCACTACATATTTGGGTGAGTTATGTGGGAAAACAGGACGGCACAATCTCATTTACGAATTTGCAAACCTGCAGTAGTGAAGCTAACTTCATAAAAAGTTTTCGACAATGCGAATTCAAAGCCACTTACTATATATGATATATACCAAGCGTGTAGAGTGTACCAAAGCTATGGATATTTTGTCAGTATCTGATACAAAAATTATGGTTGCCGAGTCGGTAGATGGTACGAACACAACAGAATGCAATGCATGCAAAATTTCACCAAAATTGAGAATTAAAACTATTTCTGAACACTTGTTACTTCAGAAAATCCATACACCCTGGCCTTGATTAATATTGCGGCAATGGTGAGCACCTTGTCTCCAGTGTTGACCAAGATTTTCTCAGGTCATTTTGAAAACACGTCTTTAAAGAGTGTTATAATTATATGTGCACAAAACATACGTTAAGTTGATGATATTGTTCGCTTTCTTGACTACAGGTCGCAAACACGACCACTGCATAAGCATTTCAATAAAACGCATGAAATAGCATTTTATGGTCAGTGCATGAGAAAGACGATTTTCTTCTTTTATTGAATGTACTAATAAAGGAATAGGGTTTATCTGAACATCCCATTTAAGGGAGACACTGTTTCCTGCAATGTGGAGAATAAAGTTGAAGCGGCCTAAAAACGCAAATTTAATGCAGCTTAACTTCGAGTGTTACTTACGGTAACGCATTTGCATTTATCGGCAATCAATGAGCAAGACCCGTTAATGTCGACATCAAAAATTATTTACCAATATACATTCGCAAGTTGCCGATCAATTTACGTAAGCCGATCGACCAGACGGTTAATTACTCAAATGAGAGAACAATGTAACTTAAACGCCTGTTTTAAAGCAAATAGTGAATTCACATCTGCAATTGGGCAACACATCGACGAAACTTCACACGTGTGTTCTACAACCTTAGCATTTAGGATAGTTACTAAATGCATTAACAGAAATGTGTTAGCCATATAAGTAATGCTGTGGACAAAACAAACTACAGCCTGATTTATGCACCAGAAAAAGTATATTTAGGGATTGCGCTTGAACCGGAGAAGATGCAAGCAATTTATAGTCTGTAGTCTTACTTCTCTCTCTGAATTTTGAAATTTTTCATTTTGTTTTGTATTTCAAAAAAGAAATATGTATTCCTTTATAGTTTCCTGAGAAGCAAACAAGAAAGCAACAGTTCTTGTACCTTAAAGGGCAGAATTTTTATTGAATATGCTCTCAGCAGCAACTTCACATGGCATAAGTTGGCAAAACAGTTCATCTGGTGGACAGGTGTCTTTACTTTTGGGAACTAATCAAGTAATTGTGTGAATTTGTCTCAGCCGAGGCTCGAAATGCGTCACTTTATTCTCTGTGTCTTGTACTAATTTTAGTCGCCAGAGAAAGCATTTTCAAATCATATACCAACTTACGTTTTAATTTGGCTTTTACTTCAGACGGAGTCTATTCGTCAACTCTTTCGACATAACCGTCTAACTAACCACCTCCGATTTGCCAATATAAAACATACGCCATATTACCTGGTTGAGTGATATTGAATAGATGCTTCTATGACAGGATTTGGATGATATATGTATTTTCAGTATAGACGTAGTAAAACGTAGTAAAGAAATTCGTCATTGCATGCTCCTTTCGTATTTATACGGAACTCATCTTGCACGTACCAGAATTTGTCACGAAGTATTGCCTTTGCTATCTTATATAATGTTAAGCTTATTCTGACTTATATATATATATATATATATATATATATATACATATATATATATATAATATTTTAAAAGAGGAGTTACATATTTTTAGCAGAGATTTTTCACATAAATTATATCTAAACAGAAAATTGGTGGCAAATTTTGTAGGCTTTTTTCATGGAAAGTTATTAGCAGATAATGCTTTAGTTATTTTACTTTATCATTGATCATATGATCTTTCATATTTTTAATTGATATAAACGTTTTAGATAAAATTTCCCTAGATATGTGTTTCACGAATCACAGTTTTAATTCTCGACATTGGAAAGCAATTTCATTAATTGAGTCTAAATTTTATTGCATAATCTGTTTAGGCTATTTAATAATATGTGGCATTACTAATTGCTTAAAGATCAGCAATATAATGCGCTTTCTTAAGGCACATTTTCCAATTTTACATGATTTCTTCACATAATAATTTAATAGACGTTAATGTTTCTCTTTTAGTAAAATAGTTAAAAAATCTATAACTTGAGATTGAACCGGTGAAAATGTCGCTTAAACTGTAGCTACTTAAATCGGGAAATTTTCGCTCGCTGTGTTACTTTCTATTATTTTAAATTCAAAAAGAGATTTTGACCAATTTTTAAATCGTTGATTTATACAGATTTGCTTATTTCGTGAAGCTAAATTTTTCTATGGAATTCATAACAAATATTATCTTATACTCAATATTTTTAATCTTTGTATAAAATTTACTCAGATATATTTGAGCAAGCGCTAAATTAAATCATGGAATTGCCATTTGTATTGTTAAATAACCAAATTGTTTAATGCGGCCTTGGAGCGATAAGTAGGTGACGTTCCTAACAGACTTCCAATAAAAGACAATTAACAAACTAAAATTTTGTTTTAATGAATGAAATCAACTGTGTTTCGCTCTTGATTGCCGGTTAATGTAAGAGCAACAAGGCATAACCTGAAAGTTTACGTTACTACAATATTTTTCGCAAATGATTTTTTGCCTAAAAATTTGGCGACATAAAGTTAATATAGAATCGAATGAATTATAACAATTTCCACTTATTTACGTTCTGATTTTCCAGGTTAAACTAATAATCCAGCGGAAAATTTTGTTGTATTATTAGTAAACAAATTAACGGAACATAAAGATTAAATTGATTTAAGAAACTTTAAAATAGCAACAGGCAACTGGAAAGGAACTTTTTGTCATTCTTAAATAACTTGAAAAAATTTTTAAGTTCTTCATTAAGCATTTTAATTAAAACTGGGCTGGGATAAAATTAGCCCACTTGTTTCATAAAAAATAGTATAAAAATGTAGGCTGCATTTCCTAATATAATATAAAAAATACACAAAATTTTAAGCGAAGATTTTTATGCATTATGATATGAATTGATAATAAAATATATAAAACAAAATATAATAAATCCTATCAAGAAATTCAAATATCATATAATATAGCATAATATAGAGTAAAATATTATAATTGTGCTATATTATAATATAATACAATAAAATATTTCAAAATAAAGTATAATACAATTTGGTATATATAATAACATATAATTAAATATATTACAGTATAATATAGCATGACATATAATATAGCTTAGTAAAAGATAATGTAATAAATTATAATATGTTATAATATAATATAATATAATATAATATAATATAATATAATATAATATAATATAATATAATATAATATAATATAATATAATATAATATAATATAATATAATATAATATAATATAATATAATATAATATAATATAATATAATATAATATAATATAATATAATATAATATAATATAATATAATATAATATAATATAATATAATATAATATAATATAATATAATATAATATAATATAATATAATATAATATAATATAATAATAATTATAATATAATATAATATAATATAATATAATATAATATAATATAATATAATATAATATAATATAATATAATATAATATAATATAATATAATATAATATAATATAATATAATATAATATAATATAATATAATATAATATAATATAATATAATATAATATAATATAATATAATATAATATAATATAATATAATATAATATAATATAATATAATATAATATAATATAATATAATATAATATAATATAATATAATATAATATAATATAATATAATATAATATAATATAATATAATATAATATAATATAATATAATATAATATAATATAATATAATATAATATAATATAATATAATATAATATAATATATATATATAATATAATATAATATAATATAATATAATATAATATAATATAATATAATATAATATAATATAATATAATATAATATAATATAATATAATATAATATAATATAATATAATATATTATAATATAATATATATATAATATATATTATATATATTTTGTAATATTTTATAGTATAATAAAATATATAATATAATGAAAATATAATATAATATATAATATAACATAACGTGTAATGCGACATTAAATGCTATCATATTATATATGATTAAACGAACATTGGTTACCTGGGCTGCGATAGCATATACTATAATCATGGTTGCAATTTTCATGTAAACACCTGAACATTTGTGTACATAAATTTGTCAGTATAAACTAAATATTGTATAGTGTTAAAAAGCAATTCATCCAGTAGACTGGTTTCAGAATTATTGGGATCTCATCACGTACTGGTCAGTATTTGCTGCGGACAGGGCTCGAACCTGGGCACGTCTGCTTTTGAATCAAGTGCTCTAATCACTGAGCAACCCTGTCGCACACTACACACACTTTTCAGTTATATACTGGCTAATGTCACTCGGTTAGCCTTTCTTTACTTGGGAATTTTATGGCTTACATGTTGTTTGTTCTATAATAACAGATTGGGGATGGTTAGTTCTACCTTATGGTCTGATGTGAAGTCATTTTAGCTCCACCTAAATGAAAGGCTAACCGAGAAACATTAGTTAGTAAATTACTGGAAAATGTGTAGTGTGCGCCATCATGGCTCAGTGGGTTGAGCACTAAATTCCGATGCAGTCGTGCCTAGGTTCGAGCTCTAACAGTGGAAAATTCTGGACAGTACGTGATGAGTTCCCAATACGGACGAAACCGGTCTACTGGACGAATTGCCTATTCTACGCTACACAATACTTTGTCTATACTGACTAGTGTAAGTAAATAATGGGTCAGATGTTTATATCAAAATCGAAATCTTGATTATTTTAATAATATTATACAATATAGTACAATATATTATTCTATATTAAAATATAATCTGACATAATATAATAAAATTAAATATAACATGATATAGTATCCAATAATATATTTTTTACAAATATTATAAATATTATAAATGAATATTATAAATATTATAATATATTATAATACAAAATAATATAACATAATATGATGTAATGTAATATAATATAATACAATAAAACATAATATAATATAATCTAATATGATACAGTATAATATACTATTGTACATTTAAATATAATTCAATGCAAAACTGCTTCGTATAATATAAATCAAAGTGTGTTGTGTTTTATTATATTTGTTTATAATTGAATATACCTTAATTATATTTGAATATTTTTTATTATGTTAGAATGTATTGTTTTATTATTTTGTATATTAATGTAAAACTGCTGAAGCTAATAAATTTTTACGTGTTCTTGTATTAAATATCTTGTCTAGGATTTGGAAGGGTTCTTAATTGTTTTATGAAAGAAAATCTTCCGGAATGAACCAACAATTTCAATACGTAATTAAGCAGTTAAATTCATGTAAGTTATATGTTTAAAAAATTACATTATTAAATATTTTACTTTTTGTGTGAATATTTGATGAATTTCAAGCGTACCTTATGTTTTCTCGACATGAATTTTAGCTTATCTTGTCTAAACTGTACTACATTTTAGTTATTTTCTAGTTGAGCTTCGGAATCCTTTTCCTCCGCATATTTTTATACCACTAATTTAATCTACTCTTCATTGCCTAATTGTTTAAAAAAACGATAAACTAGATGCAAATTTTATTATAAAAAAATTCGGTAATTATTAAGTATGAATGGGTTATTTGCATATTCAATCAAATGTGACAGATGGGTATACCTCAGTGACCATGAACAGAATGTTTCGTTTTTATCATTTTTTTTCAAGATTAGCCAATGTGAAATTCCAAGAATTGCGATCTTGATTTGTCGCTTTGCGCTATCAGTTTTGCAAAGGTCCGATTGATTCCCATTTCCAAGTACGCATCGAGTTCGTCTTCCGAAGGCTTCAACATCGTTCATACTAACCACTGGAAATGAGGTAAAATCTAATCTAATTTACAGTGATTATTACGAACGATGTTGATGCCTTCGAAGGGAAGAGACGAATCAGCACTCAGACATCACGAAGACGAATTCGTTGTGTACTTGGAAATGTGGATCAATCGGTTATTTGCAAAACTGATAGTGCAAAGCGACAACCCACTTTTGTAACTCGTGGAATTTGACAAGTTGACACCTGAACAGCGCCAACTTTCAAAACAAATCTAACAAAAATTAACCTATATTTATCATCATGTTGCTGTTACTTGTTGCATGTTTGTTTCATATTATCATTTGTGGTTTGGCTTTGTAATCGCACTGCTAAAACCATGTATTTTAATTAAAATCTAATATACTATTTAGTAACATTTCCATGTGCAAAAAAGAAATTTTATCAGATACATGAACCGTTTCTTTCTCATATTCTTCTCAAGTGTCTAAAATTGAAAATCTCTTCATATAAAATAAATGAAAGGCGAACCAAAATAGGCAAATGTAAACACGATGGGAGTGTGAAACTAGGGAACAACCCATCAACTGGCTGCGTCATCTCCAGTTCAAGCCCAGTGCCTGCAAATGCTTTTTCTGCTTGCATAAATTCGGCTGCATTGTGTTCATCGATAAAGCTTTGTATGTGGATAACACCTTTCAGTAATTGAATTTAGTAATTATATTAATGCTACGTTTGAAGAACATAAATGCGATGTTTCAATGATGTGTTGCACAATTGAAGACGCTTGATTTAAAACAGGTGTTTAAGTTGCAATGTTCTCTCATTCGAGTAATTAACCCTCTCGTCGATCAGTCTACGTAAGTTGTTCGACAACTTGCGCATGCATATTGGTAAATAATATTTGATGTCGACATTAACGGCTGTTTCTCTTTGATTGCTGGTAAAGGCAAGTGTGTTACCTTAAATAACACACGTAGTTTAGCCGCATTAAATGTGCGTGTTAATGCCGCCTCAACTTTCTTTTGTGCTTTTCTGGAAACTGCATACCCTTAATTACAGTAGGCGGGCGTTATTTCTCGTAAATTAGCGCCGTCTATATCGCACCTGGAACTTTGGTTCCGTGACTTATTGTTGGACATCCTATTGAGGTAAATGGGATTTCTGCACCAATCAAGTGGGACACATGCAGTAAGCTAATTGCAGTACGACGACATCACGGGATGATTATATCGCACACACAACCTTGAATTCGGAATGCGTACATGTTGAACAATTAGCTTGAGTGGAATATATCATCCTTGAAAAGTTTGCAGACTTCATAAAAATGAACTTGTGCGATCCAATTGAACGTAAACACTAACAAATCATTTGATTGACGATACATAGACAAAAAGTGTGCTTTTTATCTGCAAAATTATTGAATTATTGAATGCAATTAATGTGCGTACGTATGTAGTATTTCCATACTTAACAAATAACGTCGTATCTCCGGAAAATAATTCAAATAAATTTTGTAGATAAAACGTAATCAGGTTGATCAATTGACAGAAGCGAGATTTTATTATGACACAGAACAGTAAATTCTCTGGCGTCGATCTAACACACGGTTGCCAAACTAAAGGACCTATTCTAACTAGTAGTTTGGCAGCAATTCGAACAATATTTGTTACTTAAGTCTACATCACTACATTATCTCAATAATTCCGAGAAAATTCGAACACAAAAGATAGTTTACTCAAATGTTTATAAGACATGTTAAAATGGTGTCGTTAATTAATTATTATTGTTAGTATCAAGAAAAATTGAAACTGATGAAAAATATGGCATAAATAATTATGACACATAACTTACGTATCCACTATTTGAGAGAGCAAATTATGAAAAAAACAGAATGTATTTAATTTGTTAAAATACTGTAAATAAAGTTAGGTTATGCGTGTGAATTAACACATGCTAAATATGATACAGAAAATGTTTGTGTTTCTTATCCAGTAACAGTTAATTGTCTCATATCAACACAATTTATAACAAGTCATCAATTGTCAGTATTTGTCATTGGCTAACGCCATAAAGAACCACTAACAACAGACAAGGGGCAGTACCCTGGTGTAAACAAACTATTTTGCTTAAATTAGTGGTTGTGCAATAAAGCAAAACGCCTCGTTCTAAATGAATTAATTGGTTAAACTAAATGAACACTGTTCTTCACTTTACAAAATGACCACGAATAAATTTTAATGTTCTTCTAAAATAAAGATCTTTAAATGGAGAATTGAAAATGCCTCTTTCAACGGACTATGTAAAATCTGCCATGCTAGATATATATATATATATATATATATATATATATATATACCAGTTAATTTGTGGTGACGCTTAAACGATCAATGTGTTTTATGAAGAGAATGACCGCCTTTAATCAATAATTATTTTCGGGGATATAAATGGGTTTTCCTTTAACGAATATAATAAAAGACATCCGTGATTTTTATATTCCCCTCTCCAAGTTGTAATTTCAGAATTTTCCTAAACTAATGTAATGTTGTTAATTTATATTACGTAATAAGAGACTCTTTTAAAATACCTTTAGCTTTTACTCAGTACGGATAGCTTTAATTCCAGTCCATTAAGTAAAACCGATTAACAATAATATTCAGCATCATTTTCTCCACTATCGTTAGCAATTCCTTTTGACTTGCTTTTTAACTGCTTCCTATGCTGAGAACAAATACATCAGAGAAGTGCCAATTACCAAACCTAGGAGTGAAAGAGAGAGTAAATTAATATTTATATTATTCTTGATCCGCCATATTTTTTAAACCTATTCAAATTTTAGTTCCTATAAAAGAAATTGAAAGTTACTAAATTTTTTGCAAATGACGTTGCCTAGCTATTTTATCAAATGTATTTAATTACACTAAAATAACATTGTTTCATGCTTGCATTAAACTTTAAGCGTATAAATTTATATGCACTATTTATTATTATAATTAAAACGAATAGTCACATCAAAAGTATGAATTATATTTAAAAGATTTTAAATTATCGTTTCATTTTGAACTCGAACAATAGTTTTGTTGATGGAATCTAGCGGCAAAGGTTAAATCAAACATTTTTTTCTTCCATCGGTTTCCATTAACATCTGTGCTGTCATTTATCATTATCCACTTTTTGGACGGCGATAAATATGTTTTAATTAACTTTGGTCACCACTTAGAACAAATGCTTGCTAGAACAGTGACGAAAAGAGTTTTTTTTGTGTATATGTATATGAATGTGTGTGTGTGTTGAATAAAATAGTTGGCAGTGTCCGCGGCAAATTCTTGCCAGTACATGATGAGTTCCCAATAAGGACGAAACTATTTTTAGTTTATACTGACATATGTAAGTAATTAATGGGTCAGGTGTTTATATCAAGACCGCAACCTTGATTATAATAATAGTTGGCAGATTGCGCTTTTCTTGGTGCAATTAACTAGTGACATATTTAATCTCATACCCGACGTGGACTATTTTATTGTATTGCTTATATGTGTATATGTGGCGAAAGCTGCAAACAGTTAATGTTCGTGACTACATAGAACTTGTGCAGCCGACATTTCCAGTCAAGTTCAATGTATGCGAGACTGCTAGAGGTGAGAGCTGCCTATCTAAATTAGATTTCAATATATTCAATGCGGTTTGATCCTCGCTAGTCAGTTTGCCGTCGTACTCTGATTTAAAGAATTGTTACCACCACCCGCGCAATCAATTATTGTTTTATTTCATTGAGTTTCTGTTTGCTTTTTTACCTGCTTTAGCGCACATTGTTGTCGTTTAATTTATTTACGCAACTTTTGGCCCGTTTTCTCTTTACCTGTCCGTCTACTCATCTGATCGGTACTTGAACTATTTTACAAGCGATCTATGCTTAGCCAAGGCAATTCATTATTTTTCTAACAATTTTGTGAAGATTAATTTTATGACGGTATTAATTGGAGGGTAGCGAAAATGCGCCTTTCTAATAATTAGCTGATTTCAGGTAATTTATTTGGCTGATTTTCTTTTACATTTCGTTGTTGTATTTCTGTAAAATTTATCCGATAAGTAAGTATGTATTAGATGTTGCGAACCTAGTAACAAATTAGTTCAGTTATGACCAGAAGGATAAACCAAAGGCAGCATGAACGGACAGTATAATCATGCACATTCGTTTCGTGCTTACTGGCGAGTCATCAGCAATAGCCGGCATTACGCCTTTTAACCCCTTTATATTTGGGTGAGGTATGTGGGATAATAAGACTATACAATCTCCTAGACGAATGTGTAAACCTATAGTAGTGAAGCTACCATACATTGATATCCATCATATTAGTACCATGTACCTTTTCGGTACTATAATGTTGGTATCGCCTACTGACACAATATCCCTAGTGGTATTATCCTTTGCAGACTTTGTATATATATTATATAGTGTGAGTTAGCTTTGAAGTCGCATTGTCGAAGACTTTATATGAGGCTAGCTTCACTATTGCAGGTTTACACATTTGTCTAGGAGATTGCACCGTCCTATTATCCCACATTCATCATCCAAATATATAGTGGTTAGAGGGGTAATACCGGCTCCTACTGTTGAGTTGCCAGTTAACAGGAAACGCATGCGCATGAGATTATACTTTCCGTTCATGCAGTCTTTGGTTTATCCTTCTGGTCACAACTAAACTAATTCGTTACTAGGTTCGCAACACCTAATACATAATTGCATATATATTAGTTCTCCGCAACAAACAGTATTTAACCGATACGCGTTTAATAACGATTGATTGCATGTTGTGTCATATTGTTTGTTTCATTCTAATTATATTCTGTCGAGTAGGCTAATGCTACTTTCCTCCTAATTATGTTGCTTTCGTTATCGTTTACGATTTTATTCCTAGTCACGTACAAAAATATCAAAACCCCCCGGCAACTAGTGAAGAAGATTGAACGAAAGAGTCCGAGTTTGAACGCGCATAATCTCCAGTAGCCAACGAATCATAGGATAAACTGATCTCTTACTGCTTATAATAAAAAAGGAAGCAAATAGATCATCAATTGTATTTCATTTATAGTGTTCAAAAAAGAAGAAATCACCAAATTGAGAAGCAACTATGGTTGTGAATCCAGCATCACGTAAAATATTGTTACCATAAGAAACTATAAAGTAGTTGTAACAACCAAGTTATTTTAAAAATTGTCATATGAGTGAATATTCTGTTTGTTCTATTCTGTTTAAATTCTGTCCGCTACTACTCTTTATAAAGTTAATATAGGTAATGATTGTGGTTTTATTCCCTGCCAAAATACAACTTGCGTTGCATACATTACTGTTGTCTCCTCTTAAACGCTATAAAAATAAATTGCATGCTAATGAATTTTTTTAGTTTTTAGATACGCCTCTTCTTTCTTATTACAAGTTTATTATATTTTCCTATAGACATTATATTAAGCGTTTTAAATCAACTAACTGTTTTTGTTATTGTTCTTGTCTTGTTTATCCGACGTTCTTTTAGTTGAGCCACATACCGGATGAAGCTAGATCGCATCCAGTGAGCTTTTTCGTTATATAAAATAGGTTATAATGATAATCATCCACAATTTTACTTATGTCATCTAGTTGCTGTAATGATTAAATTCGATCGTTAAGACGAGGAGATATAGCATGCAGACAATAGTTGATCTTAGTTAGCCACGGCTATAGACTGCAGTTAATAAAAATTTGATATAGATTTACATTCCGAAATGTATCTGCTATTAGTTTGGTTGGTCTCCTCGTTGTAAGGTATTCGGGTTATTCTCCTCAATGCCTAGTCTTTAGGTGAGCATTTGCTTTATGTTATAGGTTTTACGGATAATCATCCACAATTTTGCTTGCACAATTTAGTTTCTGCAGCGAATAAATTCGAACGTTATGACAAGGAGTTTTAGAATACAAACAGTAGTTGATCTATATTAATAATAATTAATAAAAATTAGATTTATATTTAAATTCCGAAATGTGTTTGTTATTAGTTTGGTTGATCTCCTTGTTTTTAGTGATTCGGGAAAATCTCCTCTATGCCTAGACTTTAGGTAGACACCTCTATTTGCATTGTCTTTTTTTAATGACAGCTATCTGAGTTTTGCTTTGTTATCAATGAAGTGTTCTAAAATGTTCCTGCAAAATAATTTTAAATCATAAAAAATCTATCTTACATTAACTACCCCATACGAAGTCACTATAAGCAATTTAACAAGACGGTCATAGCATGTCTCGTGTGTGTTTTGGGTAGAAAAACATCTCGTCTTTATAGTTTGTTCATGCTTGTTGATTACTGGTGTTGTACTTTAGCCATATTTCTGTTTTCATCATAATTTAGGTGTTGCGAACCTAGAAACAAATTAGTTCAGTTGTGACCAGAAGGATAAACCAAAGGCAGCATGAACGGAAAGTATAATCTCATGCACATTCGTTTCGTGCTTTCTGGCGACTCATCAGTAGGAGCCGGTATTACGCTCTTTAACCACTATATATTTGGTCGAAGAATGTGGAATAGTAGGACGGTTTATCCTTCTGGTCACAACTGAACTCATTTGTTACTAGGTTCGCAACACCTAATACATACCTGCATATATATTAATTCTTCGCAACAAACAGTATTTCCCCATAATTTATTTATATTTTCGCGAAAGGCAAATTTGTGTTTCACACTTTCTTTATTATAAATTTTATAATGATATCTACTTCATTGGCAAGCTTCTATTTTTCTCCCGAATCATTAGTAATAGGATGGAAACGAAGCAAGCCATTCGCATAAATTTGTTTATTTTTGCATTTTAAACTTCATTTAGTGTTAAAATTCAATGAGTAATTCGAGTAACTTTAAAATAGTTGTTCAGCCGTTACCTGAGGCGTAAAACCTGTAAATGTTATTGACTATTGCGTAATTTATGGAGAACTTTCTGATGATGATTATTGAGCAATACATTGTGTGAAATGTGGACTCAGCGCTTTCACTGGACTTTCATACAAGCCAGAATAAATTCAATAGATATTGTCCGACTGATATGAATATCGCATCTATTGCACATTGTAATAAAATTCTGGTGAGAGACGAATAAATAATTTAATCTATAGATAGATATGGACTCGTGTTTACTTCAACCTCGAAAACGTGATTTAAAGAACTGTTATCACCACCAGCGAAATCACCAATTGTTTAATTGTTAAGAAGTCGTTAAGTATTCTCCTCCCGCCACCTTTAACATATTCTTAATCTAAGGTTCTTACTTTTTTACTACAGCGAGGATCCGTTTTTAGTTCGTGCAATCTTAGCTTCCTCCAATGGTTTAAAGATGAGTTGTTTCATTCATTATGTTATCCTGCTATGAAATTGCCATAGATTCTCTAATCAGTCCTGTCAATACAACTGTACTGGTTCACCACCAAATGTTGCCACCTGGCCCAACAATTGAACCAACGCAATATGTCCATATTTTCATGCAGTTCAATGGTTCTGTTTTCTCACTTTGATTGGGTGCGTTTTTTCATTCTCATACATGAAGAAACAGTCCCTATACAGATGTTATGCATTCTTGATGTGCCCAATGGCTTAATTTTCTCCTATTGTGCAGGACGTTTAATGCTATAAGTAAAGGTTTGTTTTAAAATTGCTCGTATATTGCATTTAAAATGGTACGGTCATATTTTCCTTCTTAGTTTGTAGCCAAATATAACCGGGACTATACGTCACTCCGTTGTTCAATCTCACTTCAGGTACTATCAATTATAATTAAATAAATTTACGACACACCTCATCATTACTTTTATCAAAATAGGAGTGTGTCCCCAATAATGCTGAAAGTGCTCGCAGTCTACCTAATTCCATTTCCATATACTTTCAGACTGGCGGTTTCAGGCTTCTAATCTTCATTGATTTTAGACTGAACATTTTTATTGTATACGGATGCTTTGAATTGAAATTAAGAAAAATAATCCAGTCATTTATCCTTACCACAAACATTTGTCTCTAGTTTGATATCATTTTTAATTAATTTGACGTCCATAAATAGTAATTCACCACATAATTCCCTTTCAATCGCAAATTTGATTTCATTCACTTGATAAGATAAGTTTAATTAATATAGCATTTCATCCTCTCCATGATTTCAAATAACTTATACGTCATTTAGGAGTCATACGTACGGTTTGGGGTTTACGGTTTTCATGTCTAAAATGGGTTTGTCAAGTTTAATGCAGGAATATATATGCTATCGCACCCGGCAATGGTTATTGCATTGAAACACTTTTAATTTGATTATAAAATGCCTTCCTAAATATAAAATAGTTTTAAACTATACATTTGTTTATCATCTTCATACTATTTCTCATCTAAGTGTTTTTTACTTTTAATATTATTCTAATATTCCATTAATTTTGTTAATGGTTTATTGGTGTACATTGAAACCGCATCTAAGCCCGCCAACCTAACATTGTATTTTAATTAACATAAATAGACCATCTAAACCAAATGGTATGAATTAATCGATGTGTGATCTAAGAAGTAAGAATATTTCCTCCTTCTATGACAGGTAAACATCGTACGTTGCCCAGGTTGAAAGGAACCTGATCCCATTGTATTTAACCAGCCGTCGAACAACATAACAATACTACCGCCAGCCGCAACGCACTGACGCCTTTCGATCTTCCATGATCATCATCAGAGTACGACGGAAAATTGACTATTGAGGTTCAAATCAAATGCAAATATATGGGAGGAAATGGAGATGCTGCTCTCTAGCTCTAGTAATCTCATACATTATACTTCTACAGAACTTTTGGCTGTAAATGACTTCTACGCCGTCATGAAATTTAACTTGCAGATTTTGTCATATATACTTTATTATGACCAGTGCCTTCAAATACTACACAGTATCTTTCTAATTTGGAAGAAAAGACACATTAATAACTAAAGTGGATAAAGCGACATTTATTTCGAGATTACTAAACATCGTTCTACAATCTTTCATTTATATACATTCTTGGTTTTCAATTGATTATGCCAGTGGTAACAAATCTGACTCGCTTTTACTTCTATTTCTTGTTTTGGCTGATTGGTAAGAGTGTATGCGTTTGTGTTTGTGTGTTTGTCTGTTTGCATGTAAAGGTCAATCTTGCTGTATTGCAAATTGATGTCTGACATCTGGTCATTATTGTTTTGTTGGCTTGAGAATTAACCAATAATTGATTGCGTGGATGATGGTAACAATTACTTAAATCAAGTTTGCGAGCTTGAAGTAAACACCAATCCCATTGTATTTAACCAGTCAAATTTGATTTTCATATATATTCAATGCGGTTTGATCCTCGATAGTCAGTTTGCCGTCGTACTCTGATGATGATCATGGAAGGTCGAAAGGCGTCAGTGCGTTGCGGCAGGCGGTAGTTTTGCTATGTTGTTCGACGACTGGTTAAATACAATGGGATTGGTGTTTACTTCAAGCTCGCAAACTTGATTTAAAGAATTGTTACCACCACCCGCGCAATCAATTATTGTTAAATTGTATTGTTTATATATGTATATGTGGCGAAAGCTGCAAACAGTTAATGTTCGTGACTGCATTGAAATTGTGCAGCCGACATTTCCAGTCAAGTTCAATGTATGCGAGACTGCTAGAGATGAGAGCCGCATATCTAAATTTGATTTTCATATATATTCAATGCGGTTTGATCCTCGATAGTCAGTTTGCCGTCGTACTCTGATGATGATCATAGTAGGTCGAAACGCGTCAGTGGTAGTTTTGCTATGTTGTTCGACGACTGGTTAAATACAATGGGATTGGTGTTTACTTGGTCGCAAACTTGATTTAAGTAATTGAGAATTAACCATCTGTTCAAATTGTTCTCTGTTACGTGTCAGAGTGCTATTTTTCCGTGTGGAGTCATTCGTTTCATCTTTCTGCGCAAATTTGTGTTCTTCACTTGGTAACAGCGCAAGTGTGAATTGCAGTGTTGAACAATCATATTGTTAGAAAATTTCTGCCACCATGTGCGCATTTGTTTTTTCCTCTTCCGTTTGTTGCCAATCCGATTAAATGTTTGTTGATTCTAGTCGAGTGCCTGTTCGGTCTTGCCTGGATACTAGTAAATTTTTGTTGAATTTTGTTATTCGTGGCCAGTTGATTAGAATATCATGTTGATGAAACTTTTGAATATTTAGGCGAAGTGCTTGTTGTTTTATATACGGAGCTTGATAAATAAACAATAATTTTTTCTGATTTTGCTTTATGTAGAATTGAGAAATTGGTCGAATTGACTGGGTGCCCCGTTGCCAATATATGATCGGAAATAGCTGATTTTCCTGACGATGCGAAGCCTTTCTTGATCAATTTCTGTGGTAAATGTTGCTGAATTCTGTTTATCAATTGCTTCTTCGTACGTCCAAATAGCAAGCAATGGTTGCTTTAAATTGTTCTTGATTTTCGCTTGCGTGTGATTACATTTAACTGAGCACATTTAGATAAGTAGGCACGTGCACGATTACCTGACCTACGGATTATTATTGATACTGTGGTACATGAAAATTAGTTAAAGTTACATATAGGCCTAGAAAGAAGAATTTTGTTGATTGATTGTAAGTGCGTTGTCGACTGAAAATAGATATGGCGAACTGACCATCAACTTGTTTATTTGCCATCTTAATTAAGCTTCTTATTTTACTGGGATAATACATCACTTCATAACTTTAAGAAAAAAATAATTTGTCAGACGCATGCCAAGGGTAAATTAATGTATATTAACTGCAGTTTCAATTAGACGGATGCATACGCGTTCTAATTTTGTTTAAATGAATCCTTTTAAGTTATGCATACACACACTTGTACACACGTGACGTACGCCTGGTTAATGATGTGATGACAACTGTTATTAAATAAGCCAATTCTAAGTACAACTTGAGTTTAACAATAATTGATTGCGCGGGTGGTGGTAACAATTCTTTATATCAAGTTTGCGAGCTTGAGTAACACCAATCCATGAATTTAATCGTTTAGCTCGAAGTAAACACCAAACTTGATTCAAATGGTTAAATACAATGGGATTGGTGTTTACTTCAAACTCGCAAACTTGATTTAAAGGGTTAAACACAATGGGATTGGTGTTTACTTCAAGCTTACAACTTGAGTTGTTTGAGTGAAATTTCTCACATGCATGTCACGTCTAAAATATAATTTTATCACTTAACTTGGCAAGAAGTTATGAGAAATGAATCAGACTCATTGGGCTCGCCACACGAAAATGTAAGGACGATCTCAGTTAGGGTATTTCACATGGTAGGTATAAAACAATTTTTCTAACGCATGTATATAGTAAATGCATATTCAGCCGCTCTCGTTTTACTTAGTAGGATGAACATAGCAACTATGGTTATATGAATATATATATGTGTGTGAAATACAAATATCTGGTGAAAGGTCAGTCTGAAGTACAAATGATATGGCTCAAGTCATATCGCACTTGATTCATTAGTTTGTTTTATTTTAAAACTTGTGCTGATGAGTGAACTGAAGTTGTCAGGCACCATTGGTTGGCGGAATATTTTCAAAGAACAAAACAACTGTAATTGAACCAGTGTTAGTCTCAACACAGATCAGCTAATTAAACGAACATTGGTTGCGCGGGCGGTGATAACAATTATTATAATCAAGGTTGCGATCTTGATATAAACACCTGACTCATTAAGTACATACATTTGTCAGTATAAACTAAGAATTGCATAGTGTAGAAAAGGCAATTCATCCAGTAGATCGGTTTTGTCCTTATTGGGAACTCATCACGTACTGTCCAGAATTTGCCGCGGACAGGGTTCGAACCTGGACAAGATCACATCCTCGATTGAAAAGTAGCAGATTTGATAAATTTGGAAAATATTTTGAATCCAGAGTGCGCTGATGGATGTGAGAATCCTTGATATGCGTTGAAAAGATCAGAAAATTTGAAATTAATTGCCATGCTTTAGTAAAATTATGATGGTTTGTTTGATAGACTTTTGTTGTTTTACCATATTTTCGGTATTTCCGACTATGCAAAGTGTACGCGTTTAAAAGAGAAAATAACTGCTCTTCCTCAAAATATGTGCTTATTGAAATTAAAGCTATTATTCAGTTTTGGCTAACCTTTTGAGTATATAAACAAAATATAAAACTTTTCTCTTATTTACCATATGTATTATAATAACGTCTTCCTTGATTAACGTATTTATCGTTTTTTTTGAGATTTGTAACATCGATGAAATTTTTTGCTACTACTCCTTTTTACCATGTCACAATGAATTTTTCGACACCAAGTCGATGTATGTTGTTGCTTTGGTTACTGGTGAACTAAACTGTATGTGGCTTTGTAAATATGACTGACAAAGACTGCAAACATATCGGTCAATCTACTGGATTTGGTGTTGTACTAATTTAAAAAGCCAAAGTATTCTCATAATCATTCTTTAATGCTTAATTTTATTTAGGACCAAATAATTTTGTCAACCATGTGATTTTTTTTATTTAAAAGCTCTTGAAGCGATATTCACTTATGTGAATTTCAAAATTAATCCGTAGCTTGGTTTGTACATTGTAAAATTAATTTTTACTATTTAATATGCAAAAAAGTTTTATATCCTTTTACGAAGAAGAACACACATTGAATAATAATGAATGAGTTTGAGCGATGCATTTGTCCAATTCATTCTGTAGTTCTTTAAATCAAGTTTGCGAGCTGGAAGTAAACAACAATCTCATTGTATTTAACCATTGCTATGTTGTTCTACGACTGGTTGAATACAATGGGATTGGTACTTACTTCAAGCTCCAAAACTTAATTTACGGAATTGGTGCCACCACTCGCGCAAACATGGATTGTTTAATTTTATTATTTTATGACTATATAATGAGAATAATGTTCAATTAAAATTTAAGTGATTTGTAGGTGAATCATTCAATTGCACTTTGTTTAATTGGAGTTCTCCATTCAGAGACTATAGCCAAGCAAATAAAACGTATCTTGCTAATTTATTTGCGACGGCTTATTCTTTCCCTATACTGAAAATAAAATATCTGGCATATCTTGATGTTATTTAAAATAAACTGATTTAGAAGTCTCAGATAATAACTGATGACAAGATTATTTATGAAAGCATTAAATTTTATTTGAATTAACAAGAAGATAATTAGAATTGACAGCCTGTCAAAAACGGATTGCATAAAAATCATTTAAATTGGTCCTGTAATTGGTGTATTTTCAAATAATTTTTACTCTTTGTTACGCGCAGTCATCTGAGTGAAAAGAAAATAATTTTAATAGAAATGCTTTGTTAACGCTATATCTCAATTATAATTGACGCTTTTCAAAGAATTCTTTATGAGTATACCGCTCTTTTCTCATTCAACTGTTTCAGAAAGAAATAAAAGTGGATTTGTCTAATGTTTATGCATATATTATCATTCTTTCCAATTATTTTAATTTAAATTGTCTAGACTACCATATTTATGTATCTTATTTCATTATTACTTTGAGGATTAGTCCTACAGAACCTAAGAGTTAGGTAAATTGTCTAATATGGCTTTTCCACCAAGATGAGCTCCTGTGTCGGACCCTCGAAACAAATAAAGATGGTGGAATGAGAGTGGAATTGTTTGATGTTTCTGCAAAAAAATAGATGCCAGAGAATTTATTTTCAACTTAATCATGATTTTTTGACGGTTGTCGTTCGTCATACATCTTGCAATTGTCCGATATTTTGGACTCGTGATTTCTGCATCCAAGGCTGTAATTTTCAAAATTTGCCACAAACAAAAATATCCCTAATAAGCCAAAACTTATTGAAACAAATTTCATTTACACGTACTTTTGTGCTTCTACATTTCTCGACAAATTGCTTATGTACAAGGTATACCTGAATAATATATATTGGAAACTGCGATGAATAATAATGTATGAAAACGTGAAATGCACCGTAGTAGTATCAAATAAATTGTACTTGACCCAAAATATCGTCGACACTATTATTGTACAGTCATAAATACAATTTCCTATTGATTGAAGGCTTCAAACAATCTGACGGTCTTCGACTTTAGATGATCAAATTTCTTGTTTAAAACAAGTTATCTTAGACAGAAAAACATAACAATTAACATATAATAGTTTACAAAAAACAAGGAAACGTGCTCTGATGACGATTATGGAAGGTACAATTTCGTTGTTTCTTATAATTGATAGTGATTCTTCTGCGCTATGAATCTGGTTACAAAAAAATCAATTTGTGTTAATCTCAAGTCCACAAACATAATTACAATCATCAATGATAGCGTTAAATTAATGAAGATTATAGTTTTTAATCACAGAAGTTAGAACCGTTCTCTTGTAAATAACTGCTGCTGAAATGTATGATACGTTGCCCGTAATCCTATGTTGTACTGGGCTAGAAATTTCGCCAGAACTATTTCTATGCAGCCAAAATTTTTCATTTTTTCATCCATCTTTATATATATATAGATGGTAATATTAAACAATTATTGATTTAAGGTGTGTTGATAGGACGTCTTTAAATAAAGTTTACGTGCTTGATAATATCACCAATCCCATTGTAGTTATCCTGTCGTACAAAGATGCATATCTACCGCCAGTCATACGTACTAGCGCGTTGCTATCATCCATGATCATCATCATAGCACGTCGGCAATCTGACTAGCTAGGATGTAACCGAAATTAATAAATATGGAAAGCAAATTTTGATTTGGAGCCCTCACCTCTAGTAGTCGCGCTTACACTGTACTTGGCTTCAAATGTCGGCTTTACAATTTTAATCCAGTTACGAACATTTACTGTCTGCAGCTTTTGCCACACGTATATAAGTTATAATGTTAAACAATCATTGATTATGCGATTGGCGATAAGAATTCTTTAAACAAAGAAGGGGAGTTTGATATAAACAGCAATTATGTTGTAGATACAGGATTGGATGCAACGGGATTTGTGTTTATATCAAGCTTAAAAACTTGATTTAAATAATTTAGCTTAAATATTTCTTGCTTCAGTTTACCTCGTTACGGTGCATTTTATTTAGTGTACGCCTTGCCTTTTGTGCTATGTATTACTATTAACGAATAGCTTCTCATAATAAATAATGAGCGGTCATTACTAGGTTGTAAGGCCCACTTTAATTTTGGAGCTGATCCCATAAAATCATCTGAGCATTTGGTATGCGGCATAAGGGTAGGTAGATAAAGCGTGTCATTTTCAACTTTGGATTTTTCCTCTATAAATTAATTATTCATTGAATAATTAAATTCCAATATTTTAATATTTTATTTAACTGCTGCATTTATTTTAACATGTAAAAGACAGTCAACAAACAGAATTATTTGATTTAGTATTTTAATGACCTACCTAATAAAAATAAAACTAAAATTAAATTTAAAAAATATAACATTTTTTAGAATTAAGCACGTCGAATTCCTTGGTTCACAAACTATAGACCGGTGTTTTTAGACATTTCTAGTGTTTGTCTAGCTATAAAATTATTTTATTCCCGATAAATGCACAAAGTTAAAGAAATCGTACCCTTTTTTCAAGTCAGTTTTATGGCGTTTCATTGTTAAAGGGTTTTCAAAGTTTTTTTTGTCAAAATCGTTTTTACGTAAAACTCGCTTTAGCCAACTTTTTTTATTTGATTCCAAATTGGGCCTTTATAGTTCTATTCTTGAATTAACTGGTTTGGTAAAGTCCACAATTTGTAAACAAAAATAATTGGCTTCTTGAAATAACCAATATATACGTAAATCTGAAATTTAAACGAAGTTAACTCTATCACAATAAGAATTACACACTCAATCAAAAAGAAAACCAAATCCACATTCTGCCACTGATAAAATTGTTGTAGAAAACCTTCATTGAGTTATATGTGAACCTTTTCGGCTACCTTGGTGTATACCTTTATAATTGAAGTAGTTTCTTATTCAGGATGGTGGTCTTTCCTTAAAAACTTTCCAATAATTTATCATTTATGGCAAAATAACAACTTTATTGTAAATTGCCTTTTGTTTGTCATAATGAAAATATTGATCTGGCTTTTTGTAACTTTAAGTTGGAAGCAAATCCTAAGTGCGTCCAACAACAACAACAACAGAGAATAGCCAAAAATCATTAATTGGTTTGAAACTGCAAAAATGGCATGTGTAAAGTTGCTCCTTTGACGTTAAATAAAATTATTCTAAACCGTATGCTTCAGGACACTATCGTCAGGCGAAGCAATTATTCTACTACTGAGGAGAGCTCGCTACTGACGAAATTGCACTAATGCATTGCACTCGCTGATTTCAAGCGGTTGCATTTTGCACTAGCGATTTTTATATTACAAAAGAACCGCCAAAATACGTTAATAGCGTATATAATTTTTGCTTACTTTTAAATTATCTTGCACAACCATAGACGAATGCTTTATACCTTGTACTTGTTCGGTTTTGAAAACGGACTTCTAACTCATTATTTGAACATACTTGAGATTTTAAAATTAAGAAACTTTGACGGACCTTGTTTTCCATTTATTTGGTATGTTAAGTTTACACTTAAAGTAGAGCTAAAATTAAACTTCATCTCATATCTATTTCATTAGCCTTTTAGGTTCACAAAATATGCAGCTAAAAGCACAAGGTGTAAACAGGTCTTAAGTGTTCTAAATATGGCTTTCAAATAATATTCTAGCTTCTAAAAAACCAACCTGCAAGCTTTGGAATTAATTAGTTAAACAACAGGCGAGTATTATCTTTCTTATTTACCTTCAGTTCTATAAATGCTGATATTTGAGTCTTAGGCTTAAGTTATGCAGAATTATTTCTAAAATGCATAATCAACCTTTAACGCAACGCATAAAGACTATGTGAGTCTCTGAAATGTCAATTACATAAATCCCTTCGCGGCCTGATTTGAAAAATGAGCTGTGATAAACGCTCACCAAACTGACATTTTGATGCATTTGTTCTTTTTTCTTCTTCTGTGTAATGAGGTTAACATTTATAAAAAATGCTTTTTTGTAACCGTTCTTGGTACGAACTGAAGCAAATTTATGCGTGAACTCTAATCAGATTTTATAAGACCATTGCTTATTTTGATATCAGTTTTCTGTTTATCAAATATGAAATCTGTTGTTTTGTTTCTGTCCTGCTTCATTTTAAAAACTACTTTATGTGCACATTTACTTATATATTGTTTGTTGTAGAGAGATGCTTAATATATATATATATATATATATATATATATATATATATATATATATATACAAGTGTACATTAGATGTAGCGCATCTAGTAACAAATTAGTTCAAATAGGACCAGTGAGGTATACAAAAGTCAGCATAAATGAAAGGTGTTATCTCGTGTACACATGTGTTTTGTGTATACAGGAGACTCATCAGTAGGAGGCGGTACTACGCCTTATACCAACTACATACATGGTAAAGAAATGTGGGTCCATTGAACGGAATAATCTCCTTTACCAATCTGCATACAAGCTGTAGTGGTGTGAACTTCATATAAAGTCTTCGACAATGCGACTTCAAAGTTAACTCACTATATATAATATGTAACGAGCCAGTATTATCTATCAAAACTAAGTTTGCCGAGTCGGTACTTGGTGTCAACACAATGTATTTTAAAAGATGCTTAATTTTAGGAGATTGTACCGTCCAACTGTAACACATTAATTGACAAAATATATATAGTGTGTAGAAGGCGTTGTGCCGGCTCCAATTGATGAGTTGTCAGTAAGCACGAAACGCATGTGCACATGGGGTGGTTTCTTTTGTTCATGCGGAACATGCCTTACCTTTCAAGTTGTGTTTGGACTAATTTGTTACAAGGTACACAACACCTAATAAGCAACTGTGTATGTGCCTCTTTCATTGTGTCTTTGAATTCGCTTTCCAACTCAGATTTTCACAATGTAGAACAATTATTTAAATAAAGGTTGCGATCTTGATATAAGCACCTGACCCATTAAGTACACACATTTTCAGTATAAACTAAGAATTGTATAGTGTAGAAAAGTCAATTCATCTAGTAGACCGGTTTTGTTCTTATTGGGAACTCATCACGCACTGTCCAGAATTTTGTTCACTAATTGGCGCCTAATAAAACATGTTTTAGGAATAAGCTAAGAAATGGATAAAAATCAACATGTTACCTTTACATTTTAGAAGACAGGCATGGAAGGATATAATCAAATTACTTTTTTTAAATTATTCTTAATTTCATGTGCAAAAACTGAAAAAAATTTAATCAAATACAAGAATCGCTTCTTCTTCATATTCTTCTAAAGTATCTAAAAATAAACATCTCTTCATATATAATTTGAGAGGGCAAAGATAATAAAAAAATGAAAACACAGCGAGAGTGTGAAATAGGAGAACAACCAATCAATTGCGTGAATCGCCTCCAGTTCAAGCTCAATGCCTGAACATGATTCTTCTGCTTGCATAAATCCAGCTGCAATCTGTTTATCCACAAAGCTTTTTATGTGGCTAACTCCCTTTTGTTTTTGCATTTAGTAATTATCTGATATTCTACGTCTTGAGGACATAAGTGTGAGGTTTCAACGCTGTGTTGCGCAATTGCAGACGTGCATTCACCATTTGAATTAAAACAGGCGTTTAAGTTGCAATGTTCTCTCATTCGAGTAATTAACCGTCTGGTCGATCGGCCTATGTAAGTTGATCGACATCTTGCGCATATATATTGATAAATACTATTTGATGTCCCGCATTGGATGTTTCTCGTTCATTGCTGGTTAATGTAAATATTTTACCTTAAATAGCACTCATAGTTTAAGCTTCATTAATTGTGCGTGTTAATGTCGTTTCAACCTTATTCTGTACTATTCGGGTAAATGCATCCCATTTAAATGGGATGTTCATGTAGGGTGGTTTCTTTTCTGGTCTGAAATACGTAGGTTTCTGTTGTCTTCCTTTTTTAATTATATGTTCAATAAATTATCTAGAAAAGCTTTTAGATACTAAATCGTTTCTTGTTTTAGTATATTCGTTTTCGTTTGCATCTGAACTAACCGATCTTTCAATTATAGAAAAAAAACGCGAACTGTTGATAATTTATATTAAAGCGGCACAAAACTGCTGAAATTTAATTACTGTGTAGACCCGGTTCGTTCATGGTATTTTTTTCTATTTAATTTACCATTGATATATTTCTTTATTAGTACATCTACAAAAGGCAGACCATCATCTCTTGCGCGGACACGAAGCCAATATTTTTATGTGTTTTGCTTAAACTTGGAAGCAATCATCTTAAGGACAAGGAAAATATCATGTATATACCTTGTTTATTGAACATATTTACTTATATCACCCCTTAATAATGTGTTCTCTAGATGCCGTAGGATAATCTCTGCTAACACCGGAGACAGGGGCTCCCCATTGCCAAAAAATCAGTCTGTTTAGAGATGCTTCCATTAAAACGAAACTGTACGTCTTTCGTGTTACGGGCAAGAATTGTGTGCGTATATTGTGTAATTGATGATCTAAGTCGTTTTGCAAGAATGAGATTTTTAATGTTTTTGCCAGCTATTATGCCGAATTACCTAACGAAAGCTTATATTGTTACGTGTTAAACGTTCTCAACAATATTTTTCTGTTTAGTATGTTTGATCTGATTATAATTGTTTGCTTTACCTCGACATTTAAGCATATTTCCTATGTATTTTGGGATTTGATCCTCGAAGACAGTAATCTGTCATGTGACATTGATCATCAATGAAGGTAAAACCCACCAATCACGGACAATTATATATATATATATATATATATATATATATATATATATATATATATATATATATATACGTGCAACTAATGAATGATGATAATGCTTTTCTTTATAACAAATTTTGTCAGCGTTTCTGGTAAAATGAAATTACCCAGGATTTAATTCAGATACTGAAACAATTAAAGTGTTTTAGTGAAGGTACTGTGCACAGATTCGATAAAATTAAATTGAACAAATGATATTTCGTTTATAATTTTCAAACTGAAAAATGTTATCTTTAGAATTAATATTTAGAATGGGTTGTCGCTTGCAAAATTTGATTCACTAATGAAGAAATCTGCATGGTATGCTTTTTAGCATTGTTTGTCGGTCTAACCGAAATTAATTTCACAATTAGTTTACAGACGTATAAATTAAATCGAAAAATTCTTTAACGTATTTTTCTACAGATGACGAAAAATCACTGAAAATAAATTTCGAAGAATTGAATTAGATACCGGTTGCATTTTATTAGACCAATTGCCTAAAAATCAAAATTTTGGTCAACTACACTTTCAGAAATGTTTTCCGAAGTACGTCATGGCACACCATTACAGAGAGTATGGCGACGGTATGTGTAATTGACGTGGATTTTGTCATTGCATACTTTACGATGGCGGTTATCGCTAACCTTACAAAAATTTAACCTCGTATACTACGGCCAGAAATGACGAAAGTGCTGTTCCCTTGAAGCATGTCTAACCGTGGTGTTAATTTCGTTGTTGCGCAACGCTTATAATATTAAATAGTATTCATAATGAAATCGATGATTGCTCATTGTATAAAATTGTTAAATGTGTCTAAAGCTGAGAAAATTTAATGTTCGTGACTGCATAGAAATTGTGCAGCCGACGTTATATTTAAGTGCAGTGTAAGTGTAATTCTATCGGTGCGAATCGCATTGTTGATTTTCCATAATTTGTGCTTTGATTCTTATTGGTCAATTGGTCACCATACTATGATGATGAGAATGTTAGTTTTAACTGCGGTAGCACGAGCAATTGATATTATTAATGATATGAGTTTAGATGGAAAAAATAAAACGCTTTGAATCATGCAGCTAAGCGTAATTTTGCCCTAATTTGTTTGATAACATAGAATGTGCTAATAATTAGCCAAAGCCGACATACATTATTTAAATAGTTATAAAGAATATGTTTGAACGATTTTTGGCACAAAAATTTATTTAAAATTAGGTTAGTTTTTATTGATTAGAACAGTTGATGTTTCAAAATAAATATTAATAACATATTTGAAAATTTTAATGCAAAGGCTTGTGGCAGACATACGAAATAGAACTGTAAATTAAGTGATTTTCATGTTTAAAAACAAGTATGGTTTAAATTTAATTATATCTTTTCAAACCAATCTAAACACAATTAATTTGTTACTATTTACTTAAAAGAAATTAACAACTAAAAACAAATAATTAAACTTATATATTCTCCGGTAGTTACTTTCAAAGAAAAACTAAGAAATTTAATAGGCATTTAATCAGCACAAATTTCGCAAAATATTTATTTTTCTGTATATTTTACGGTATTGTTTTCGCTAAATCATAAACACATAAAACTTTTAAATGTAACTTATTTTTCACTTTATTTATGGACGAAGTTGAAGCTTTGCAAAGAATTAGCCTTTATTTCTAAATTATTTTAATATTCTAAAATTTGTATTATTTAGAATAAATTATTTTCACTTATGTCTAACACTTGCGATAGCAATTTTTGTGAATTTAAAAATGAAATTACTGCAATTTGGGATGAATCTGTAAAATTATTTATTTATGGCATTATTTTGTAATCTGAATTAATGCTCTATAAATTATTCGTATGAATCATTTATCAATAATAAAAAAATTATATAGACTACTTAATAAAAATGAATTATTAGCCTTGATGCTTTTTCGCTTAAACTGATGTTTTTAGCATAACATTGTGCCTCTGTTAGACGAAAACTACTTAGTTGTGATGAAAAATAAGTGAAATACATCCATTCTGGTGCAGGATTTGTAAGAAAATCTGATCTAATAATCTATTGAATTTGTTTCCAGAAAATATACAAAGTTGTTATTTTTTCAAATGTTTTGATGGCGCAAGCCTCTGCAGAAACTGTGCACCTCCTATGCGTAGAATTGCTACACACTTGAGTTTCCTATAGGTTTTCCTATTTTACTACGAAGTAACAATCTATCAAGAATCGTATTTTGAGGTTATGTCAATTGTCTAGGCTATACGACGTGTGCAAATTTAAGCGATTTATTGATGTTTGCTGCGAAAAATGCGGGCTGCTCCGAGGCAAAATAATTTTTGTAGTAGCTATCGAGAATACTTTTTTTCAGCTTCTTTTTGGCAATTGTTCATGCGAATTTCGAGATAAGACTAGACATTTAATAATTTTTTTTAAAGAAAAATTGCACTGATTCATTAATTGCTTTTGGCTGAACAAACTGCAGTGCAATTTTTTACAATATTGTTTCTTACGGCTTGTTTGTTACATTAAATTTCAGTCATATAAACGGTCAAATCAGTTGCAGCTCAAAATAAGGGATGTATTTGCGCTCACTCTAACTTGCAAGTATAATAACGTAGTTTTGTATGGACTTGGTGTGGTGATAATTATTATAATCAAGGTTGCGGTCTTGATATAAACACCTGACCCATTAATTGCTTACATATGTCAGTATAAACTAAGAATTTTTTATAGTGTAGAAAAGGCAATTCATCCAGTAGACCGGTTTCGTCCTTATTGGGAACTCTTCCTGTACTGGCCAGAATTTGCCGCGGACGTGCCCAGGTTCGATTCCTGTCCGCGGCCAATAAGGTGTTTATATCAAGACCGCAACCTTGATTATAATAATTGTTATCACCACCCGCTCAACCAATGTTCGTTTAGTTGTGGATAATTGTCTATTTTACGCTGTGTATTCATCACACCTAGAAAGGCTAGGCAAATTTTAGCATCGTTCAGATTCAACTATGTTTCTGGCCTTTCGCCCTATATATATTCACTGTCGACGTGGGTGTGACTTAAAATAAACCATATAAACGGGCTTAACTTGCGCAAGTCCTAGATTGAACCATCCCGTTACAGACCGTATTATACACATACCTACAAGTTAACAGCTTTGGTTTGAACAGAAGATCAGATTTTCGTAAATATTTGTAAAGCCCAAGGTAGCGTGATACTGTCTTCTACTATTAAATTGCGAGATCGGTAAAAGTGAATGTCGCCAAATATTGGCACGTTTAAGTGCCAGTGTTACTTGGGAAGTGTCACTTGATGCCGTTTTTAGCCAGTATTCCTATAAAAAAAGTTTTTTTCTTTATTTCGCTGTCTATATTTAAGTGCGGAGAAATTGTTGTTTAATGCTGAATATTACATTAAATGCGCCTAGGACCAACGCGAGACGAACATAAATATAATGGCCTGCATGCAGAAAGCGAATCTTATATACAATTAGACGTTCAGAGAAGAATTAATTTGTAAAAACACAATTTTGGCAGAAGATTTAAAAAAGGCGCTTTACTCAGGTATTTTAGCAGAAACAAATTTAAAAACGATTTGTTCAAACGAGAAAAAGATGTGATGAGAAAGAGAGAGTTATAAAGAAAGTTTACGTTTGAGAGAGATATCATCTCATAAGAGTCGCCGCATAGGTTGCACCTGAAGAAAACTAGCTACAAATTAAGCTCGTATATAATTGGAACTCGTATGTAGTGTCCAGCTGGGTTGTGCAGTGGATGGAGCGACAGGATCCAAAACAGACGCGCCCAGGTTCGAGCCCCATCTGAAACTAAAAACTAGACATTACTTGAAGAGTTCCCAATAAGAATAAAACCAGTCTACATTACGAAATGCCTTTGTTCCTTTACGCAGTACTTTGTCCAAATGGACTAAGGCATAGTTAATAGAGTTGCTGTTTAGATAAAGCTCGCAATTCTGATTTAAATAATTTTATCATCGCCCTGCGAAAACGATTATTGTTTAATGGCATAATTAACCAATCAAATATCACTTCCCTTTGTAGCGCGGTGTATGTGCCATAATGAAAGATTTGGATTGTCTAGTTGGAACTTTAGGTCTAAAAAGATATCACATTGATGGCTCCTGAACGAAAGGCTAACCAAATACATAATTTGTTATAAAATGAAAATTATGTGTGGTGTATCGCAGGGTGGGGCATTGGTTAGAGTAACAAACTGTGACGCAAGCATGCTCAATTACGAGCCACGTCCGTGGCGAAATTCTGGACAATACTTGAAGAGTTCCCAAAAAAGCCGAAGCCGGTCAACTGGGTTAAAATTTATACTATTCTTATGTACAGTTGGATTAGTGTTGATATCCAACTTGCAAAGTTGATTTAGATAAACAGTATTATAAAATAGTTTTGAATTAAATTTTAACAAAATGATTAATTTTGCAATAAATGAACACGAGCTTTTATAATAATAATGCCCGCGATTACCTTGAAATAAACAAATGGTTCAATTTTGCATACTTTGGCAGACACACAAACTCACACAGGTACACACATACATATATATATATGTATATATATATATATATATATATATATATATATATATATATATATAAGTTGTCCGTGGTAACGAATATGATTAATATAGCAGTTTTATTTCCTGATAATTATATTTACACGAATATATTGATAGAGATTTGTGGTACTACTTTTCGCGCATTATTCAACTATAAGGAAGTTGAAATCACGGATAAGAAATGGATTATATTTAATCCCTCTCTTTTTCTATTTACATTCATTTGTTATGATGTACGCGACTATGTGTGAATTTGTGGTAATGAATTTGAAAATAGATGTAAATGATTTATTAGCATTTTCTTGTTTCCCCTTTTTGGGTGTTTTTTGGGCAGTTTTAAGCACTAAAAAGAAAGCCCTGACCAAGACGTCAGGATGTTATACTTTAAATAATGGTTGATGAATATAATTGGCAACTGTGATAAATTTCGCTTAGCGCAACATGTCGAATTATAGATACACAATTTTTTTTAAAATAGAAACATTAAATCATACATGTGGAATGAATTTGTCTGTCACGTGTGGTCCTGGGAGCAATATCTCAAGAAGTAATCCGACTGAATTTATTACTTATGCAAATTTTATTATATAGCACAGATTAATTGTTGTTCTAATTTGATAAGAATGTGCTGGATCGTTGATATTCATGTATTTGCTTGTATGGAATTAAAACATTAGTCAATTAATGCTCCTCATAAGTATTTTGTAAGGCTGGAATTGCCTACTTTAACTTTTGGTTTTTACATGAAACTATTTGGTATGTAATGCACTTTTTACACAATCATATTTACTAACAACTATCTGGTGTATTGGTAGTTTTCTTTGGTACTACTGCAGATAAACATTTTAAAAATTTGATGATCTTAGCAATTTTATTTAAAAAATTCTGTGTTTTTGACACATCTATAAAGATCAATTTTCTTTATTTACTTGATTTGTAACTAATTTACATTTACTAATTCAAACAAAATGGCAGTTAAACCATAATTGATTGCGCGGGTGGTGGTAACAATTCTTTAAACGAAGTTTGCGAGCTTGAAGTAAACACCGATCCCATTGTATTTAACTAGTCGTCGAACAACATAACAAAACTACCGCCAGCCGCAACGCACTGACGCGTTTCGACCTTCCTTGATCATCAACAGATTACGACGGCAAACTGACTAGCGAGGATCAGACCGCATTGCATATATATGAAAAGCAAATTTAGATATGCGGCTCTCACATCTAGCAGTCTCGCATACATTGAACTTGACTGGAAATGTCGGCTGCACCATTTCTATGCAGTCACGAACATTAACTGTTTGTAGCTTTTGCCACACACATATATACCGACAATACAATTAAACAATAATTGATTGTGCGGGTGGTGGTAACAATTCATTAAATAAATTCTTTAATTGTTACCACCACCCGCGCAATCAATTATTGTTTAATTGTATTGTCGGTATATATGTGTGTGGCAAAAGCTACAAACAGTTAATGTACCTGACTGCAACGAAATTGTGCAACCTAGATTTCCAGTCGCGAACAATGTATGCAAGGCTACTAGAGGTGAGAGCCGCATGTCTAATTTTGCTTTCCATGTATATGCAATGCGGTTTGCTCCTCGCTAGTAAATTTTCCGTCGTACTCTGTTGATGATCAAGGAAGGTCGAAACGCGTCAGTACGTTGCGACTGGCTGTAGTTTTGTTATGTTGTTCGACGACTAGTTAAATACAATGGGACTGGTGTCTTCCTTAATCTCGCAAATTTTATTTAAAGAATTGTTACCACCACACGCGCAATCAATTATTGTTAAATTGTATTGCCTCTAAGCATCTACAAGTCCCAATATAGTTTTAACTACTATTACATAAGCAAAACAAATAAATTTGATTAGTCGCATCAATCAACACATTCCCTAGAAGCTCACAAGAAACATTTTACTACAAGTAGGAAAGCCAGTATGTATTAGGTATTGCGAACCTAGTAACAAATTAGTTCAGTTGTGACTAGAAGGATAAACCAAAGACAGCATGAACAGAAAGTACAATCTCATGCACATTAGTTTCGTGCTTACTGGCGACTCATCAGTAGGAGCCGTTATTAAACCCTTTAACCACTACATATTTGGGGGAAGGTTAAAGGGCGTAACACCGGCTCCTAGTGATGAGTCGCCTATAAGCACGAAACAAATGGGTACGAGATTATACTTTCCGTTTATGCTGTCTTTGGTTATCTGGTCTAACTAGGCTCAATTACTAATTTCTATTTCTAATCATACTACATATATATATATCTATCTCTATCTATATATATATATATATATATATATATATATATATATATATATATATATATATATATATATATATATTCTTTATAATGTCCATTCCTTTTTAATTTAACACAGTATTCTTATAATTAGGAAAACACAAATAACAAAATTGATAAAGGCCATTTATTTCGTGAATACTAATCATCTCTTATACAATCATACATATGTATACATTTTGGATTTTCAATTGATTATGCTAGTAAAAACAGAGTCAGATTTGTTACCACTAGCATAATCAATTGAAAACAAAATATAATATAAATATGTATGATATAAGAAAATTATTCACAATAATATTTAATATTTAATATTTCTTCTAAATATATATATATATATATATATATATATATATATATATATTAGTTCTCCGCAACGAACAGTATTTAAAAGTAGGACAGCCAACAATCACAGAGCACATAATCAATAGGGGCCACGAAGCTGATCAAACAAATTATTCAGTGCGTTATGAGGCAGTGGCTGAAGGTGATATGACAGCATATGTGGTATTTGATATTTAATAACAACTGTCGACACTCAATGTGAAGGATTTTAACTCACACTGTTGTCAATTTAGCTCACCAAAGATTAATAGAAATATAGTGATAACGGTAATATAGGAATCATCACACTGTGCGTTCGGATGGAGAAAGAAATTCGGACGAAAACGTAAAAATAACACACCGTCATCAAGAGTAGCATAATCAAATGCGCGAAGTGTGCGCCTGAACGAAAAGAAGTAATGACACACTGGCTTTGGAGCTAATTTTGCAGCTACAAATTTGATTCACAAGCTCAGGCAACCAAAGTTATTATAGCATGAAAACAAGGTTTTGACTATTTATTGAGGACAGACAATACGCATAACAACAACAATAGAACAAGAGAACCTTATCTTTATCAGTGGACCTGCATAATCGATATAGCAATTTATTATCAATGAAAAGCTATCTTTACCAGATGCCACAAATGCAATCTCGTGTAGGTTGCCATCAACTAAACAAAACAAATTACATTAGAGCAGGCAGTCGCAAATTGAAACAAACACAGTGCGTCAAAAAGCTTAACCACAAATGGGTGTCAAATTAGCAGGAGTATACAATTATTAAACAATACAGCGCAGGTGACTACGTCGAACATAAAATTAAATCGGAACAAAGAAACTACTCAGAAACTACCACAAACAATATTTCCACACACACACACACACACACACAAACACATTCTTTCAAGATATTACGCATTAACGCGCTACAACTCGTATCATAATATGCTAAAATGACACTTAATTAGACTTTTCAAACACTTAAACGACAATATGTTCGTCACAATATTCAATGGAAGTCCAAATAGAAATTTATGATTTATTAATCTATGTTATTGAAAAAAGAAACAAAATCATATGATTCCACAGAAAACTGAAAAATAAAATCCTTAAATCCATAAATCAGTTTTCGTTTTCGTTCAGAATTTGAATTATGACAAAAAAATATATGACGAACCGAAAACTGTATATTATTATATGTATGTAGATTTAAAAAAATATTTATTTATCTATACTTTTGGAGCGTAGGCTTAATTAAAATTCATAGTACTCTTTCCGAATATTGAAAGACAAGGTAATTTAATCAGATTCAAGAACCGTTTATTTCTCATTTACTCCTCAGGTAACTACAAAGGAATATATATATATATATATATATGACTTGAAACTGCTATTTGTTTGCACTTAATTGACGCATGATAGCAGTAATTTTGATTTTGGCCTGTTTTAAGGACATGGAAAAAATCACTAGCATATGTATTGTGCAAGTCTACTCACGTTACTCCATGTATACTCCAGATAGCCTTGGAAAATCTCAGCCAATACTGGAGATAGGAGTCTCCTTATTCCGACACCGTAAATATTTTTATGTATACGTACAGTAAAACAAAAGTATACATCTTTCGTTCATAACCAAATAAGCATGAGCGAAGTAATACCTGGAACTGGAGGTGATAATTTGCTTTTGGTCTACCGTTTGAACTAAAATGTCAAGTGTTTCTTCAAATGAAACATTTGTAAACCGTGAGGTTAACGTCAAATGTCAGCATTATCGTATTTTTATTTTTTTAAATCTTTAAGTTTTTTAACATACTGAAATGAATCGGCAACCGAATAATTACCTAGTAGTTTGCGCAATTACTCCAGTAAACGGACATAACATTTAGCAATCGCATGCAATGTAATTTGATCATTGGTCTCATTGGGCAACCTTTTATAGCTATTTTAGGTCAGTACAATATTTTTATTATAGAAATTTTATGCCTTTTTATGTGAATTATAAATAATTTGCGCATGTTTTACAAGAATTGACATATTGGTTGGGCAAGATTTAAAAACGACGAAAATACTAAATCAACAATCTATTCAATATCTAATGGTTATCCTAGACAATTGATTAATCAGTTATTAAAAGGGAAAATAAAAAGAAACAGACGTGTTTAGAACCAGAAAAGATAGCTGTTTACTTTGACTTCCCATTTAAGGTGTATACTGTTTCCCGCATTGCATATGAGAAGATTGAATCAGCATGAACGTGCACATTTATTGCAGCTAATCTACGAATGTTATTAAAGGTAACACATTTGCCTTTACCAGCAATAAAGGAGAAACAGCTGTTAATGCCGACATAAAATATTATTTACCAATATACATACGCCAGCATTCGATCAACTTACATTAGTCGATCGAATGAGAGAACACGGAAACGCCAGTTTCAAATAGAATGATGAATATACGTCTTCAATTCCGCAATATATTATTGAAACGTCGCACTTATGTTCTCCAGATTTGGAATTTAATGTAATTATTTAATGCAAATCAATGGCGAGTTAGCCATATAGAAAGCTCTATGATGAACAAACTCCAGCCTGATTTATGTAAGCAGAGAAGCATGTTTTGGCATTGAGCCAGAATTGGAGGTTATGCACAGAGTTCTCTTGTTTCGCACTCGCTCCAAGTTGAAATTTTCTGATTTCTCTTGCCATTCAAGTGTTGAAAAAATAAGAAAAACTGATGTTTGTATCTAATAACACTTATTTTATAGACGCACTTTGAAAAGTTACTACGAATATTATTAAATCTCTCAATCTAAAGAAATATATATATTCATTGTACCCTTCCTGTGTGCAAAAAAAGAATAAATATAAATAACTAAATAAATATATATATATATATATATATATATATATATATCATTTAAAAGGTTAATAGTCTACTTGGACTCGTGTACATATACTGGTAATTCTATGCATTGCGTATTAAATTGACAATAATATTTCATTTATTGAATGTATTTCGCTGAGTCTTCTGACACATTAGCCTAACTGCAGCTGCTTTTGACACATTACACAATTCGTTATGGTATTGGCTATGTATTTAACGAAAGTTTAGTCCGAGAGCTCCGAGCAAGTTTTATGCCTGGTACGCATTTTACGCTGCAGCGTTTTATGAGGCGACTTAGTGTAGCTGCCAGCGTCCGGAATGTGCCAGCTAAGCGTCAGTTGACACATGTTAGGAGTGAGATTTACGTTCCTACCAGCTTTTTCGATCACTCATTGATATACTGTCAACATCAAACCTTAGTGCCAAAACTATTATTGCTGGGGCCCGGGAACAGTTTAAGCAGTCTATTTCAAAATCCTGCTTGCCAAGCTTCAGAAGAAAACCAGATGGAAATCTTACACAGCAGAAATAACAAACCAGGCATCTCGTGGCTGGCTACCAAAATTCGTGGTCATTTCACGTTATCACGCCGTAGTCTGCTGTAACTACCCAAGAAAACTTTGAATGGGCTAATGACTGTGGTATTGCAGCGGCAAACAAGCACCAGTGGAGTGGTATTATCAATTCTGCCTTGTTAGCAAAGGCTCATCTGGAACCCAGGTGCGGTAGATATATATATATATATATATATATATATATATATATATATATATATATTCTTTGGAAATGCGAGCTTTAATAAAATTAATTGTACCCTTCCTGTGTGCAAAAACAAAAAGAAATTTTATCAGATATAAGAAACATTTCTTTCGCATTGTCTTCTCAAATATCTACTAATGAACATATCTTTATATATAAATTGGAAAGCAAAACAAGATAGAAATATGTGAACATAGAGAGAGTATTAAAAACGGAAACCAATCAATTGCGTGCGTCACATTCAGTTCAAGCTCATTGCTCTGTACGTGCTTCTTCTGCTTGCATAAATCCGGCTACAATTTGTTTATCCATTAGGCTTCGTATGTTGCTAGCTCCCTTTTGTTATTGCATTTAGTAATTAATTTGAATGCTACGTCTGGAGAACATACGGGCGATGTTTCGAAGATGTGTTGCGCAATAGCAGACCTGTATTCACCATTTGATTTAAAATAGGCGTTTAAGTTACAATGTTCTCTCATTCGAGTAATTAACCGTTTGTTCGATCGGCCTACGTAAGTTGATCGACAATAATATTTGATATCGACATTAACGGCTGTTTTTCTTTGATTTCTAGTAAAGGCAAGTGTGTTACCCTAAATAACACTCGTAGTTTAGCTGCATTAAATGTGCGTGTTAATGCTGCTTCAAATTTCTTTTGTGCCATTCTGGAAACTGCATCCCCTTAAATGGGATGTTTAGGTAGACTGTTTTCTTTTCTGGCTCATAATACGTCTGCTTCTGTTTAATTCCCCTTTTAATAATTGATTCAATTAATTGTCTGGGATAGCCATTAGACATTAAATCGTTAATTGCTTTATTATATTCATTTTCATTTAGAATCTTGACTAACCAATCTGTCAATTCTTGAAAAGCAACCACGAACTGTTGATTATTTATATTGAAA